>CAXFZM010000215.1:0-11903 GCA_964007475.1 Hybos culiciformis
TCATGAAGTAGAGAATAGGAAAAGAAGCAAAAAATGAAAGAAGCAAAAAAAAACTTCATTTGCTTTTTTCATTCTTTTTTCCAACTTGAGTTTGGTTCATTCTTTTCAATCTCGATGTTATCTTGTTTAGCCTTTTTCCTTCTCCTCAAACTCCATTCATTTGTGTGTTGGTTAAACTAATGTGCGCATTTTACTCGTTTCTTTTGTTTGCTTCCATTCTTCTCCATTGTACAGCTTCGGTGGTGGTGATGGCGTCGTTGTTCGTGGCTCACTCATTGCTACTCGTTTTGGCCATACCCGCATTCTACTGTTATCCAGACTTCTCCAAGATGTTCGTTTACATCTTCATGAAACGATTGGTAACGTTTGTGGTGAAAATCTAATTTGTGGTTCGAGTATCCATGCCCACTGGGTTATAATGTCCATTTTAATTTGTTTCTGTTTTTGTTTTCAAAAAATCAATTTTAATTTTAATAAAGAACAATTGAATGTATTTGATTTAAACGAGAATCATGATTGTTGGATGATTTGAGTGCTTGATGGTCAAGTGTGTGTGTGTGACCAATGGACAACAAGGAATGGACGTGCATGCAGTCAGACAGTGAGAATGGTGGAGTGGACACATCCGTGGTAGCACTGGCATGTGTTGGAAGTGATTGGTTGTGTTGTGTAAGTCTGGTCTCACATGTCACACACTGCTTGGTGTGTGGCTGGTCTTTTGTTTGGTCAAGTCGAATGTTCATGCTCTCATTCTATTGCTCATGTTGTTTAATATTCTGTCCTTTGTTGTGTTGTTGTATATTTGATTCGTTTGTTATGTGCAGGCTTGTGTGCTTGTACCGAGCATGAAGACATCGAAGAAGACACCATGCTCATTCCATTCTCTCTCTCTCGTCAAATTATGTAACACGCCAACTGATGATGTCTGTGTGCTTCATTCTCTTCTCTCTTCTCTCTTTTTGCTCATGTTCGTTGCTTTCTTTCTTTGTTGTATTTGTTTAAGCTATTGAAGGACAAGGAATAAAAGAGATGAAGCACAATGATGATGATGTTTGTGTGCAAGGAGAGAGAGAGAGAGAGAGAGAGAATAAGAAAGAGAGAGTGGAGTGAGTGAGAATAAAAGACCGAGTTATTTGTCCACTATGTGTGCATGTGGCTGTGAGTGGCCAGAATAGTGGTGGAAGACCAACCAAATCTGGTGGAAATCTGTGCTGCACCCGAGTGCGCCCAGTGCCAGTGCCAGTGTGTGTAGTGTGGGGGGCATAGTGTTTGCTCATATACTTTTGTTGTTCTTTTCTATTTTGCTTTCTATCTATCTATTTTTGTTGTTGTTATTAAATTGATAAGAATGGCTATAATCGAATGTGAATCGAGTGAACACAACACTAGCTTGCTTCCATTTTCTACCCGAGTGAGTGAGTGAGTGAGTGAATGTTTGATTCCATTGAAGTATGCGTGCACTGTGCCAGGGTGTGTGTAAGGAGGGAGTGAACTGTACAACACTCCACTCACACTCACATCCATGTTTGTGTGTTCACTATCCACTGGTCCTTTCAAATGCTCACAGCTGGATGATGCACACTGGGCTTGTTTGTTGGTGTCACTCGCACTCAGCAATGAGCAGTTCGTGGTTGGTCACTTGACTGGCCAGTAAAGAGAACCTAACTCACTGTCCAATTGGACGTGGATTGAATAATTGGGTGTGCGTGCCAATCGTTCATTGCCCTAGTCCATACTCACTGTACACCATGTGCATCATCATTACTTGCGATGCTCGCTTGCACATCCACATGGTCACATGCTAGCCCGCATCGGGTCAATGGCGAGCACGCCCGGACACGGACACAGGCATGCTTGGAATGGGCAGGATAATTCGATATTCACCATGCTGGCACAATGGCACACCATTCAAGGCATGATCGAGTTGCGAGTCCCTCTCTCTATCCACAATCACTTTCACACACACACAACATCACTACCAACCATCAACCGTTCAAATATTCTCTCTCTCTCTTTCTCTCTACATCCTTGCAAGCAGCAGTATTGAAAGCAAACGAAAAAATTGGCGCGTTTTTGTTGTTGGTGTTGTCTCGATCGTTGGAGTTTTGGTTCATGTCTCGCCACTTCTCTCTCTCTCTCTCTCTCTCTCTCTCTCTCTCTCTCTCTCTCTCTCTCTCTCTTTGGCCGACGTGTTTTTCTTCTTCTTCACTTCGTTTTTTTCTTTTTGTTTTTTTCTCTCTCTTTCATCTTGTATCTTCTCTTGTTGAAGTCTGACGAAGAGCATAAGAGAGCCGAAAATGTGGAGAGAGAGGACGTGAGTGGATGTAGAATGTGTATAGTAGCGTGGTTGTGTGCGTGAGTAGCAGTATTCGGTGTTGGTTGTTCGTCCTGTCTTCTACCATCATCCGGGTGGCTGTGTCTCCTATTCCTAACTCAGCCAAACTATTCATATTCCATTCAAGCCATACCATGTCAGAGCAGTAGAGAGAGAATGCTCGCATGTGAGTGAGTAAGAAAAGGCGCCAATTGGTGTGCTGGATCGCTTGTGTGTGTCCAGTGTGCAGTATTGCATGTGCATCCACTAATCACACTGTGTCATATTCATCATCTACTACACTCATCACATCACTCCTCTACATCCACAAAACTGGAACCAGTTTGAAAGTGTAGTGTTGTGAATAACGTAGTATGTGAATATGCAATAGTGTGTGCACGTTGTGAATATCGACTAGTGTGCGACGTGTGTGTGTGTGCCCGGTCACATTCACTGGCTGGAATCGATCCTTGCACACAAATTGATTCACATTCTCTACATCCACTCACAAAGTTTGCCTACAACCCCCCTCTTTCTCTCTCTCTCTCTCTCTCTCTGTTTGTGTTTGTTTGTATCATGTTCATTCTATTGTTCGCATCATTTCGTGTTTTGTTGTTTTATATTTATTTTATTTGGTTTATTTAGTCCATCTCTTTCTCTTCACTTTCTAAACACACACACACACACACACACACATCTACCCTCAAGCCATTCGGTTATTATCTGTCTTTCTATTTCTCTTTGTTTGTGTTCCGTTTCATGTGAAACTATTTCGGTTTGGTTAAGTTTTGTTTGATTGTTCCTTCTCACTCTCACTCTTGTGTCTTGTTGGATCACTTTCACTGTTTGTTTGTTCTCATCATTGGCACTAGCACTGTATTCTCAAAGTTGTGTTGCTTGTTTCGTTCATTCACTTGTCTTCTCATTCACATGTCAGTGTGTGTGTCTCATCTCAATTTTCAATATTTCACTAGCTTCCACTAGTCCTGTGTGTGTTGATGTAATTTGATTTGTGTAAGTTTGGGTGTGTGTTGTGTTGTGTCCCTGTTTGCAGTATTGGTTTGTGATTATAATTCCCATCACCGCCCGTCACCCATTCTTGTGTTTACTTCTCCAGCCATACTCCATTCTGTCAAGTTCTTGTCAACCAGAACCACCATATTCTCCTACTGTTTCGTGCTTCTACTTTTTTTGGTTACTTTTTTGTTGTTGTTGCGCTTGTGTGTTCCACTCTTTCTTTCTTCGTTTTGTGTGTGTTTGTGTTCTACCCGTTTCTAGTACGAGAATTTGAACGCGACTTCATTAATGGCACAGTGATACACCTTCGCTTGTAACGTGAGTGCCACTCCCCCATCTTCTTTTTCGTCTTGTTGTTGATTTACTTTTTTGTCCCAAATTCTAATTGCACGTCTGAGAGAGGATGTGAATGTCGCTTATTAATTTTAGATTCTCTTCACTTTTTTTCGCCTATCATTTTGTTGTGCCTAGATTCTAGTTACAAGATTGTTAGAGCGAAACAGTAAACAAGAATAGTGAGCTATTAAATCTACTTCCTCTACTTTTTCACTTACACTTTTATTTTTTATCTCTGTTGATTAGAGTGTATTTAACGAACAAGAAGACAAAATTGATTCACGTTCACAAACAACGATACGAAGTAAGAAGCATGCCGGTGACTAGAACGAACACGCTGTCACACATCAACATCACCACCAGCACCAGCACCACCGTCATCTCCAATTAGTATCAAGCATCACGCGCATTCGTTCTCGCACACACCGATCCCACAATGAGTGCTGCAAATTCGTCGAATGTAGCGGAGCTTCATAATCGTTTCTCGTTGATTAGTGGACGCCGATGGCCAGTGATGAACAAGGCAGTAGTGCGTCGTGGAGTGCGCAGTTCATTTCGTGGATCGTTACGTCGATTCGGTAGTGGAGAGTATCCACGTGGTCGACACAATCATCAAACATGGATATTCAGGGATAACGAATGGCGAATTGCATTCAGTAAGTGCTCTCTCTTTTTTCGTTTTTTTCAGCCACCAATTATGGGTGACACCAACACGCTCTTCTCACTCGCCTTTTTCTACTTCTTCTTTGATTAATGTTGGCCTGGCTTCCAAACGGGCGCCAGTTAGCGCCAGTTATTCTCCATTTCTCTCTCTTTCTTCTCCGTACAATTTGCGTTCTATACAAATTTGCGTGTATGCGAGTGTTTGTTAGTTCGAGCTTGTTTTGTGTTCTTGTTAAAATGAAGCAAAGAATTTAAAAACGATTATTTGTTCGCATGTGTGAATGGGAGTGAATGAATCAAGTGCAATGCAATAAGGGGGATGCGTACAGTGGCAAATTATGAGTGCCGCACTGAGTCCACCACTCAATTAAACCATTGCATCCATTCTCTCTCTCTGGCGATGTCATCGCGCATCGACAGTCGCCACCGACACACCATCCACTCTAATTAATGATCGGTGATTTACGATGTGCTCGCTACACACTCTATTGCTTCGTTTTATTTTTATTCTTCTCAAAAGTTGTTTTGTTTTTCGGTTTCTATTGTTTCATTTTAGCTTTTGTTGTTTGTTTCATTCACCATGATGATGATGATGTGAATGATGGTGGTGATCACATCTTTCTCTCACATTCACTCATTCATTCATTCTCGTTGCTTACATTGTCTCCCATTCAGTGTTCATTATAATTTGTGTTTTGTTTCATTCTTTCCGCTACTTTCCACTTTCTTAAACATTTTGATTTTATTCATTGAACAAATGTTTGGTGTGAACTTCAATTCGGTGTACACTGTGTACTTGCTTACATTCTTCTGTTCTTTTTTTACATTTCTGGTTTTCGCGCGTCGGTTGGTGTTTATTTTGCCTCTTCATCTTGCTTCTTCTTCTTCTTTTTGTTTGTGATTATTCTTGTTCACACACTGTCTTGAAATTTGGTGATGCGTAGTGCATGTGTGTGTGGAAGGGGGTTGTTTGTTGTACGTTTTCTTTCTTCTTTCTTTTCCCATTCATTTTGTTCAATTATTCAGTTTGAAGCTTTTATATTCGGTGAATAATTTTCACTCTTGTTGGTGTGTGTGTTTGTGTGTGTGGGTTGTGTGTGTGGGTTGTGTATGTTCTGCCTTCTTCCATTTCATTTCCATTTTACATTTCAAGTTTGTTTAGTCTCGCTATCTTCTTTTTGTATTGTGTAATGGGAATGATTGGATTCACATCGTTCTTGCATAACGACTTGGTTGTGCAGGTGGGTGAACAAATACCATTAACTGGGCAAACATGGATCCAGGTTCATTGTGCTTAGAACTTTAGTAACCAGAATGTAGAAAAAATTGTCAGTGTCCACCATGGATTTGGACATTAGTACTTGTACATTGTGCACGTAATGCATTCGCATCAGTGCAGTAGTGCGTGTCACTTTCCATCTTTCTCTCACTCTCTCCTTCTTCTTATCACTTCAAGTATAGGTTGATTCATGCGAGACTTTCCACTTTTTTCATATTCTTCATTCATTCTTCATTTTTCTTCTTCAACCAAAAAAAACATTAAAATTATTCTTAAGAATTGTGTAGAATGACAAGAATGTAAAAGAATATTAATAATAAGCAAGCGAGAATTGGATAGTTGAATGGAATGCACGTATTTGCTTTCCATCCTCAGTGTTTGTTGTTGTTGTTGTGAATGACAATAGTTGTAACCAGCCACACATTCTTATTGTTGGCATTATTCTCCAGTGTGTGTTCGGCATTATGTTTGATAACCATCTTTGTATTCGCATTTTATTATCACCACCCGTTTTTATTGTCTATGTTGGTAGTGTGAATTAGCATAAATGTTCAATTATGTTTCTTTCTCTTTACTACTTCCTTCTCTCTTTCTTCTTTTTTCCCCTTATTTGAATGAATGTGGTTTCATTTGCAGAACGTATAATGACGGTAGTGAATGAGTGCAATCAATTCAATCACCAATGAACGATGTGTGTGTGTGTGCCCAATCATTGCTGTGTCTGTGCACTGGAGGTATAACAACAACCCATCCCCAGTACTACTACTACCGGGATGTGTGATGACGATGAATTAAATTAAATTAGACTTGGTGTTAAATAAATTGGAGTGAATAAACCACCACTACCATCATCAGCAACATCATTATCACCACCACTCCATCATTATCTTCATTATTCACATTCGCTCACACTCTCCATTTCTATTTCCTTCTCTTGTCTTCATTCTCCGCTCTTTCTTCCTTTGTGTCGTTTCTTTTTTATATTCTTTCGTTTTCTCTCGGTTCTTTTTTGTGTGTGTTAGTTTTATTTCTATTTGTATTGTATTCATTGTGTGTGTGTTCACTTGCACTGTGTGTGTGTGTGTGTTTGAGTTTCATTGGACAAATGAATGAGTAGCGCATCACGATACACTTGCCATTCACAACACTAATGCAATATAAATGCATTGCAGGCAAGCCCATTGTCGACGCATTTCGCATTTCTATTTCTAGATTTTTAATTATTTTATTAATATTTATATTTTAAATATTCGACCTGAGTGTTTGGTGTTATTCAGATGTTCATGTTCACATATAGAATTAGAGAATATAATACATAAAGAATGTGAATGCTGCAAATGGGTCTTTATTTGCACATTGAATATAAATACACAATCAATTCTTATTGATTGGTTAGGGTTAGGGTTGCAATGTTGCCATAACCATTACACACACACAATGTAGAGATGATGGTTAATCGCTTTCTCTTTCTTTCATTCTCTCTTTTATGTTGTTACTCGAAGATTATAGAAAGTCGAATGAACCCTAGTCATTCATTTTGGTTTGAAGTAGTAAATGTGCGTGCGTGTGTGTGTGTGTGTGTGTTCAGTATGTGACCAAACTAAATGAACGTTTGTCTTGTCTTGTCTTGTCTTGATCTGTATTGGATGTAGTGTGTGGAGAGAAAGTGGCCACAATTAATCATAGTGAACGGTGTTGTACTGTTCAGCTTGTGTCCAGCTTGTGTCCAGCTTTGGATGCGACATAATTCGATTGGCACACAAGCCACCAAACTCGATTGTGTCCCGACTATCTGTGTGTTCCATCTGCACTCAACCTTGTGGCATTGGCAATGTGGTTGGTTTATATCTGCATCTCTGCACTGTTGTGGATTGATGAGTGCCGTTCTACTCGGGGTGTCACACTCGTTCGTTGGTGTGCGAACACTGGGGGATAGAGAAAGAGGCAGTGAGCGGATGTCAGTTGTAATTAAACATGAGCTTGCTTGCCTCAATACACTTGCTCGAGTTTGTTTGTTTGTTCATTCTACATTCACATCTCATTGTGATGTTGTTGTTGTTCATTCCATTCTTCTCATTCTTGCTGGTTCTTTCATTCTCACTCTTTGGTTTGCTGGTTCAGCCAGTGAGTGGTTGGCATGATCTCAATCACTGCCAGTGTAGTGAGAAGCATGTCGCCCATGCAAGCATGCAAACACACACACCATCGACAATATTCGAAAAGCGTTTCCGTGAAACGTACCCCGCGAGAGTCTTTGGATTCTTGCTGTTCTCTCGCTTCATTTCCAATTCTTTTATTTTCACTTTTGTGCTTCTTCTCACCCTTCTCTGCTTTTTTTTGTGTTTGGTCTTTTTTTATATATTTTTTTTGTCTTTTTTTCCTTCTCATTTCTTTCTCTTACGCGCGCGCATCACTCTTGATTACATTTTCGTTATGTTTGTGTGTGTTTGTGTCTCATTGCCTTCTCTCATTTTCACTTTCTCTCTGTCTAACTCCCTCATTCCGTCTTTCTTCTTCTTTCCCCCTTCCATCTCCGTTCATTCGGATGTGTTTGTTTTTATATCTATTTGTGTTTGTTTGTTTGTTTGTCCATTCTATCGTAATTTTTTGCTTCTTTTTTCTTTTCTGTTTTCTGTCTTTTTTTTCGCTCAAAGAATGACTTGCGATTAATTTTCATTAAACCTCGCTCGATGTTTGTATGAATGTGAGTGAGTGAGTGGGATTTTTGTCTTCTCTTGCTCAAACATATGTGTGATTGAGAATTGAGAATGAAGAAAAAAAAGTAAAGAACGAAATTGGTGTTGAAGCATTTCACTAATGAAAAGTCGATTGGGTTACACTGTATACTGTGTGTGTGTGTGTGCGTGTACAGTGACCAATTGATTTGATTTGCAATCATCGCATTCATACGCTCCACCAACTACTGTCTTGCCTGACCAACACTAAACATTAATTATTGCATCCTCACATCCCCTCGTTGATCAACTCGAGGTTGCACGCTCTATTCATCATCTTCCGATGCTGGGATGTTAGTGATGCTTGCTTCCTTCAATCCAATCTTGCATTTGCTTATCGTTTTGATGATTTATAAATAAAATTGATGATGCTTTCTTCTCTTGTTCGCTTCTTCTTTTTGCTTTTGGACTAAACAAGAGAGAGAGAGAGAACAAGAAAGAGTAAGAAATGGAAACAATTGATTTCGCCATCTGGCAGAAGGGAGTGAGTGTTAGACGCTAGAGATCGGATTTACAGTGTTCGCAAGTCGGTTCTTTACTTCATCATGTTTTGTTCTTCTTCTTCGTCGTCATTCTCTCTTTCATTGTATTTGGTGTTGTTGAAGTGAATCGATCGTTGTTTCCATCATCGTGTCCCACCATCCATCGTACGCCTTTCTCTCTCTCTCTCTCTCTCTTCTCTAAAATGGCAATGGTTCGTCATTAGTGCCAATGTCTGTGTTTTGTATTTTATATTCTTTATTTTCAATATTTTGCTCTCACTTGGTATTTGTTTCGTTTGGATATTTTCATTCATTGTGTAAGCGGAGTGAATTGGTTGGTTGGTTGGTGTGTGTGTGTGTACTGGGTGCATGAGTGTGTCGACAGCCATCGATCATTCGTGCCCCTCTCTTTCTCCATTTCCAATTCTGTGCTTCCTGTTCATGGTTGTTGTTGTTGTAGTAGTTGTATTAGGTTGAGTTGGTTTCATCTTCAGTGGATGTTGTGTTCACTTCTTGAATCGTTTTGTTCCATTTTATATATTTGTCTATTGGTTCATTGGTGCAATGGCATTGGCTTGTGCCCGATTGTGTATGAAGCATGCACGTCACACACTCATCCACAACACACAGTGCATGGATGCGATAGTGAATGGAATGTATCCAATCACTTCCAACAACACTACCACCACCAATTCTCATTCACATGCCCGGCTTGCTCACCACTAGCCCTTGCTTGTATCCGATGCTCGTTATTCTTCACATTCTCCACTTTAGACTTATTCCACTTTTGTTGCTGCTGCGGCTCTTCTTATTCTCCATGTTTTCTTGCTCCTTTCTAAGACGATTAACACTGCCACACTCTCTCGCTCTTTTCTCTTTTCACTTGTTTTTCAATTGAAACGAGAATAAAGAACAACATTTCTGTTTACTTCATGATTTGAATTTTATTTCAGCTTTATATTTATTCTCTACACTCATTATGAACAGTGTAGAAAGAGAGTAGAAGAAGAATTTGTTCATTTCTATGATGTTTTTGTTTAATTTGGGTTCATTTGATTTAATTCAATTCTAGTTGTGTTCTGTGCTACAAGATGAGTGAGTAGATGGGCATTGGCTTGATGGGGGGTGTGATTGGTTTGGGTTGCTTCTCCAAGATAAGAGGCGCATATTAGGAGCTGGTTGTTTCCTTCATTTGACTTGTTCACTTTGTGGATATACTTGCACTGGGGGTGATGCCAATCATGCTGGTGGCGTAGTGTGCATGGCAGTAAGTGAATCACTATCTCCAATGTGCTGCTGCATTGTTATTATGTGGAATGAAGAGAATGGTGTAGTGCAAGTCACATGCATGAATGATGCTCGAACAAGCCAGCCTTATTCCATGTATGCACGATATTATGGGGGTAAAAGATGGTGGTGATAGTGCCCAGTCTCCCCCAATGTACGTGAACCCAGTGCCCGATCGATAAAAGCGAGCGAAGAAGACCAGTGCAATGATTGTCAGTGCAAAGTCAGTTCAAGGTTGACTGGGCACTGTGGATCACACACTTGCGTGTCCTCTATATTTCAATTGAGTATGTGCGATGCAATGGTGGCGAATGATTATTGGTTGGGTAGAACGTGACACTCGCTCTGATTGATTGCATTACTCGTGCCCATCACACTCGGGCACACCACCATCACCACCACCATCCCCCACCTCGCTCTTGTGCCAGTATGTCAATTAATTTGTATGAAAGAAAGCGAAGAGTATCGTTTTGTTCGCTCACATTCACTTTCTCTTCCTCACTTTCGCTCGCATTCCACTAACTAATTTCCTCTTTTGACAATATTCACTCGCTTCATCATTGTTTGCATGGAAGTGGAGAGGGGAGAGGGAGGGGGTGATGGTGGCAGTGCAATTGCTTGTTACTTTGTTTCATTCATTTGCGTTCATAATCGAAGCAAAGATGAATGATATGAGTGAGCAATAAAGAGAACGAACGAACAAGAAATGTGGTGCGAGTATTGCAAGTGAACAGTGGCTTCAGCACACCCGGTGCACGCACAACCCTTGCTTTCCCCTTTCCTTACCCCCCCCCTCTCGGCACTTTCTTATCCAAGTGAGTGTTGTAAGGAGCGAACAAGCAAAGTTAGTGTGAGTGTTTCACTTCCAGGATTGGTTACTTCATGAAAGTGAGCAATGCACACACACACGAAAGAGTGAACACACAACAAACTTCACACAACCAACTGAATAAACAGTACGCGACAGCAGTTTCACTTCTTCCTCTTTCTTTGTTTTACATTTTTTGTTTTGTTTCTCTTTCGTTTACTTGCTTGCATTCTGTCTGTATTCATGTGAGTTTAAATGTATGAAATAATATGAAAACATTTGAAGTAAGCACACAAGCCATGTAATGATTGAATGGAGCCAAAGTTTGTAAAATTGATGGCAGCCCATAACACAACCGAGTACGGCGATAATCTCATGCTCGCTTCCTGCACACACCACCACCGTACTCCATTGACAATGCAAGTTTGCATGCAAGCATAATTTATACAATTCAAAGAAAAGGGGAAACAAGTCACCTATGCTCGGGCTGGCAACAAACATTGGCCCATTCAAATTCTGGGGAAGTTTGGTGATGCGAGTGAACAAGCAGAATAGAATCGAATAGAGGATGCAAACATACCGGCATTGTTCATTCAACATTCATATTGTTGTTTATACACGCATTTGGCGTGTGTATTGCGGTTACCCCTCTCTCTCTCTTTCTCTTTCTGCCATTGTGATGGTGATGATCATAGTGGAATCCAATTGATCTTGTAACGTGCACAATGTGCCCAAGAATGAGTGAGCGAGTGACTCCACATAATCGTGTTATGACCGTATGCAAATGGTTGTGGATCGTTCATTCATTCTTATTGCATGCCATCTACTTTGTGTTCCGGTTGAACGAGAGAAAGAGAGAGAGAGAGGATCTAGGTGCGATGCACGCTTGTGTAGTGATGGTTACTGCTTCTATTATCGTGCCATCACATTAATATTAATAACACGCACGCAAGTGAGGAATGCGCGTGTGTCATGTCCCAAT
>CAXFZM010000216.1:0-16671 GCA_964007475.1 Hybos culiciformis
GTGTCGACTGGCTGCATATGCCGTGTGTGTGTGTGTGTGTAACTAAGTAAAGGTCATGTGATGTGGGTCCAAAGTGAACGGTCGAGAGAGAAAGAGCGAGAGAGGGGGGTGCATGGACAGGGGGACTTGTGTGTGGAAACACACAAACCAACTGCGAGCTAAGCAGACGTTGAACGCGTGGCCCGCTCGATTGTTTCTCTACTTCTCTTTCTCTTTGCACGGAGGGTTTATTCAACAAGATGCAGTAGCAGCATGAGCATCGCAACAGCAGGCCAACTGTTCGTAGTCTGTGACCAGTGCTATGTATGAAGAGAGAGTGTGTGTATGAGAGACGCGTGCCACAGTGTTGCACTATCAACTGTGCACTCTCACTTTGTGCTCGAGTATATAAACACACACCATCCACAGGACATGTCACTCGCTCTCTATCCACTGTCCATTGCACATCACCACATTTATCCAACCACCACCACCGACCATGCATTTCCACGTCTTTCTACTACTTGCGTTGATGTGCACGGTGTACACTGCACCGTTGCAACCATTGCACAATCCGTATCGATTCACTATCATCAAATCATCACCAACTGCAGCTCACAAAGTTAGCAAACGATTGAGTGGCACTGAACCCACCACTGTCGCATCCACCACTGTTCCGTTGACAAGTGTGCCGGTCATGGAAACTACTACCATCACCACCACTACCAGCACCAGCAGTAGCTCTATCAGTTCAACACTGTCTCCACCGGTCACTGTGACCGAATCGACTCCGATGAAAGTGAAGGTGAATGCGAATGTGGCCACGAATCAAGTGAACCCGACAATGATGAGCAACAGTAAATCGACCAACGAGAACAAGAACTGGCTCTTGACCAAAGCGTGGTTGATTGACAACATTAATCTATTGAAACGTAAAGTAAGTGAGCTGGAACGCGACTACTCTCTTCACACTGATCAACACTTGAACGAGGACATTGAACGAATGCGAACCGATCACATGACACTGTCCAAGCAGTTGAAACAAATCATCTACTTGTTCCGTAAGAATGCCAAACTCTCCAAATTCGTGTCCATTCCATCTGAGAATGAGCTGAACTACAAAGGCATGATGTACCGACCGAAGTACGAGACTAGCACTGGTGTGAGTGGAGTGAAACGACTTCACAAACGAGACGTAAGCGAGGACACGTATCCATTGCAACTGGACAACTTCCAAGTGGAAACAAAACAGAATATGCGTGAGGCATTCACTGAATTATCCTCACTGCACGATGTAACACTCTCCTTGTTCGATTACCTCAAGAAACTGGAGAATCGTATGGACACACGCGACGCACTGCTCAAATAATCCACCCATTTGTTTCACTTGTTCGTATCGAATGTTGAGTCAGTAACCTCCATCGTTTTGTTTGTTCTTCACATCTCTTGTGGTTAGTCACATCGAGCTTTGTTCACTGATTTGAAAGTCTCATTTTCATTCACGATCTGTTTGTTACTTTTCACTTTTTATTTATATTTGCACAATCTTTCATACTTTGTGTGCTAATACAAAAATATCTCTTCTCTTTCTATCTCTTTCTTCAATATTTATTTCATTACACTCTTCATCGAGTTTCACATCTCTTTGTTTGCATTCTGTCTACATTTCGGTTCATTTATCAATATACCATACTTCGCTTCTAAATGTTAATAATAAAAATAAATAGTAAAACTAAGTTTCAATTTCATTCAGAACTTTTCTATATTTTTTCCACAACTACTACTACTACTACTACATTCTCTTCTTTGCTTGATGCTAAGATTAGAAGAATGTACGCCAAACGGAAGGAGTGTATGTGTGTGTGCGTGAGTTCATTCCAATTCTCACCGAATACTGCCGCACACATTCCACATTCAACCAATCTCATGAATGAATCCAGCCAGTGCACACGCATTCTCCACTAAATGAACTAGTAGTAGTGTGTACAAACATTCACAATTCAATTCACCCATAACGCACAGTATGTTTTATTTTGTTATCAAAAAATAAGAAGAAAGAAAGAAAGAAGACAAAGAAGAAACAGAAAGAATCCAATTTGCGATTTGCCAATCAAAAAATAGAAATGTTGTTCGAGTTTTTTGTGTGCGTGCACTTGCAAGTGATAAATGAAATAGAAAGTAAAATAAATGAAAATGAATAAAGAGTTCGACACAAGACAAAAAAAGACACAAAAAGAATTTTTGTTTAAAATCGAAAAATGAAGAATATTCTAACGAAATACTGCAAGCATGAAACTTGCTGAAAAAAGAATGAAAGAACAATAAAATGCCCTTTTCAAAAACACACACACAATCACTCGCACATGAAGGGATGTTAGTGTTCACTGTGACAGTGGTACAGACATTCACACACACACTCATGTGGAGGACTTCCATACTGGTTATTAGTAAATTAGAATGAAACCTGACAACGAGATTGTGTCGCATTTCATATTGTACATTTCATATTGTACATGCGAATTGGTGAACGACACAAGAAGAAGTTTCAGTGTGAATGCGTGTGGGCGTGAATGCCATCCAAGCATCGCTAATGCCTACTTCTACTACAACTCTATTCCAACACCACCACCGAAGTTTACTTTCATGTCTCCAGCATTTGCACTTTCAAATGTCAAGCACAAGATAAGTTGCACTCATTTCAAACGAGCACTGACATCAAGAGAAAGAGAAAGCGAGAAAGAGAGAGAGAATGTGCAAATGCGAGAGCGAATGGTACAAACAAACAAATGAATTAATTGTGACTTGGTATTGCGGACACCGACTTTACACCAACTCGCACTGGTAGAAGAGATGAAGACGCGGCATTTCCACCACTCGCATCAATGCCCGATGATCGATAGCACAATTAGCCACACACCACGGTTTCCACGAGGCACTTCCCTTTCGCTTCTCACTTCCACTACTTCCACCACTACTCTCCAATCTTTTGTCATTATTGTTGGCATCCTTCTCGGCGCCATCCACCACCACGGTGACCACCGGTTCGTTGGGTGGTGAGTGTACGCCACTGTCGCTGTTGGCAATGGATGATTGTGTGGGCAAACGTCGTACCAATCGTGCTTTCAATATGACCAGAATGCCCAATCGATTCACACATCCTTCGCCCAGCAATTCACCTTGTGGTATGTCGAATGTGAGATTCTCGTCCGTTTTCCATGTTCGCTCAATGCCCGAGGGAGTTTGATGTTGTTGTATTTGACGTCCATTGTTGAACAACACGAATCGGAGATAGTACGCTATCAAGTGGGAATACAAATACAAACAAATACACCCCAGACGCAAGTTAATAAAGTTAATATTGTCGAATGACAAACAATCTTGGTGTCCGTTGTTTGAATCCAATCATCAACTTACTGTGATAGAATTCATCCGAATCCGGAAATGGTGTTCGTAGTTCTCCATGAATTACATGCACACTCAACCGACGAGATGTTGGCAAATACGAGAACGACAAATGTGCTAGTGCTTTGATCTATTCGTGTTGTACACCAAACCAATTCCAAAGGTTCGTTCACAAACGAGAAAAAAAGAAGCAAAAAGAAAGACAAACAAATAAATTGTTAAGCGTGGGTAGAAGTTAAAAAACAAAATAAAATACAAAATTCTTGAAATAAATTGAAGAATAAATTAATGTAAAATGAAATAGAAAACGCGAACGTAGACAAGGAATTGCGTAGGAAGAAAGTGAAATAGAAGAAGAAGAAGAAGAAAAAGTGGCTGAGCACTTAGTACTTACAACACGATTCTCGTTCAACACCAACTTCATCATGGGAATGGAGAAGACATCCGTCGAATCGGAAGCACTGCCATTTTCTCCTTTCACTGGTTCCATTTGCATCACCAATTGAGTTGCTTGCATGTGATTGGGCACTTCATCATTCTCTCCTCCTTCCTTCTTATCTGCCTGCCCTGGTGATTGGTTCTGTTCAATGTGATTGATCTGCGCGAATGGTATGACCACCTCACCCAGTGGTACATCATTGGCGTACCGTTCATTGTCCATTGCTTGTAGAATGAGTGCACCATCCTTGAGTAGTGCTCGTGGCAACTCATCACTCAAATAGGCTGCATTCGAATCCGAATTGAAATCCGGATTCAACGAACGTCGTACTGCATTTGTACGGAATAGTTCAGCGGTTCGTAGTGCTAGTGATGGAAGTGAATGCAAAAAGTGATAGAATAGTAAACAGAATGTTAATCAAACACATCCCCCGTGCTGTGTCACCCACCAATTCGAGTGACAGATGAACAAACAACCAAACAAAAACACACTTCATGTTTTTGTTTCTCTCTTATTTGCCAGGCTGCTAAACTCTTGGTTTGGTTGGTTTAACCGGAATAGAGCACGATCAAGTATGATTACCAATGTTTGCCTTTCATTTTCAATTTAGAATTGTTGACAACCGAAGTGGAACAATGACGAGGGTAGCCGCAGTGAAGCGTTCTTCTCCTTCTCCCCCGCTCGACTGTGCCAGTGTGTCATTGCTTGTTCGTTGGTGTTCTCATTCCATCGATAATTGGCCCAATACACGATGTAATTGAAAGATAAAAGCAAACAGCAGACGGGCACACGCAGTCGTCTCTCCCAACAACATTCCTCATTCCGATAGTAGCAAATAATTAGTGGCCCAAACGTCGACAACAACAACAACAATCGGAATTTGAGCCAATAGGAAATGCGTTCGGATATGCTCGCCTGCTGTTGTTGTGTGTTGGTTGTTGGCACTATTACTCGATCATTCTTTCTTCTTCTCTTTCTCTCTCTCTCATTTTATGTCTAATGATTGCATCATGTGAGCGAACAAATAATGACAAACAACATTATCAACAACCAAGAGCACAAATGAAGAAGAAAAGGGGAGAATAATGTTTGTAAACTGAACACTAGTGCAACAATAATAGAATTCATGGTCCTTCTCTCTTTTTTCACTGCAAATGTAAGCAAACATAGAACTGCAGAAAATAAAAGAAAAAGAAAAAGAGAGAACCAAAATGAATTCGACTGTTATTTGCATGATTCTCGTAGGAATTACAACCGAAAAGGGGACAGTGGCTGAGAAACAAACAGAATAGAAGAAGTAGTAGAATTGCGTGGGTTGTTTGTTTGCTTGTTTGTTTGTTTGTGTCGAATTGGAGTGAGGAATAATAAATATGAGCAAGAAAGTATTGGTGTATAAGGATGAGAAAAAGAAGACGAGTACTTTCCATGTTTACCGAATCAAATGTCATCGAGCCATTTGAGAATCACTGTCCTCTGCACTCACTCACTCCCCAGCGTGTTCCAAACCATGTTGGTATATAGAAAGAGTAGTGTGCGTGTGTTGAACGTATGTGCAAACTGCATCCAAACTACTACAACCCATTCCACATACAACACTGCCCCCTCACTAACACCAAGTGATTCATTTTAAAAGTACTAGCAATAGAATGGAAAAAGAATGGCGTCAAGTGCTTCCAAAACTAACTCAACGTCAATGATGTGAATAAATCATAAGTGAGTGAATGTGCGATGTAGAGAGGAATGATCATGTGAATGCACCCATTCATCACTTACCTTTAGTGCCACCAATGATACTCTTTCGTCGCATGTAATTACTGGCCAAAGTGGCGAGAACATAGCACGATGGTTCCACCAAGTACGGCTTCATTGGCAAGTTGGTCACACGGAACACGTGAATGTGCAATCGGATATGCTGCTCACTGCATATCTCGTACCAAATACTTGTCTCCATTTCCATCACCGAATCTGGATTCTTGTCCATTGATGGCGATGGTACAGTGGATGATGATGATGATGATGATGGTATGTGGGCGAAGTACTCCAGTACCTGACGTATACGAATAAAATTCTCTGCATTTCGTATGGCTTTCATCATTCGTTCATGGAATGTGTGTGCTTTGGAGCAATAGTGCTCACCAGACGATGATGCAGATATTGTTTGTGGTGAAATGAATGATGGTGAATCGAATCCAGTATCGCATCGATCTGAATTCGATCCGTAGGTGGTACGCATTACATCGATCTTGATGTTCAATGACTCGGGTTTCACCATCTCCGAGTGACACCCACTTGCTTGCGATGCCTTCCGACGGCGAATATAAATGACAAAACGATACAGTACACAACGCCGGTTCACCAAGCACATGGTGAGCAGAATGACAACGCCTATCACTGCCATTGCAATGCCCAAGACCCAAATACGCAACTCGTCATTGAGCACCATTGCTGACACCAGGCTGGTTTTTGGCATTTCACTGCTCATCTCTGTTACGTCTGTGTACGTGTGTGCGTGGATATATTACCAGTTGTGTGTGAGAGAGAAAGGTGAGAAAGGTAGGGAGTAATTATACTGGTAGTGTGAATGGCACTTGCATGTCTGCTATCGATTCTCCCAAGCAGATGTACACCCGCACACCTGCAATCAATTGTGGCAACTGCACATGCAATCACTTACCCATCATACTTCACAAACACGAGCGAACAATCTTCCGCCACTCGGTTTCTTTTTTATTCACCAATTGACCAGAAAGAATGCTCACCAGCACCAACAATGTTTATCAGTTGGAGTACTCCACTACAGCTAATCGAATAATGGATTCACGCACCCAACATCCACAACACAATTATTGATGATCACGTACACGAACACGCCGTTTACTGCCACAACAATGCTGCCAATGCAAATGAGAGTGAAAATAACAAAGTTGAATTCGAAAATAAACGAAGAGAGAGAGAGGGGGTGGGTGGTGGATTGGGTTGCAAATGAAATGTACAACTTGGCCGGGTATCATCAGTGCACGAGAGCAGAACACCAAGTGAATTCACATCGGCTCTGTTGACGGAACAACTCACATATGCCGCCTGCTTCCACTCTCTCTCTTACTCTCTCTTTCGCTTGTGCACTGGTGTTCTTGTTCCCTATCTTTTTCTCTCATTCATGAATTCCCACCGACTACCTCTACATGAGTTGAAGTAAGTTCCAACCATCCCAACCGCCCATCTTGCATGGTCTCTATCTCTGTTTCTAGCTAGTGTTCCAAGAAGCTGAAATCATGTAAACGTAGAGGATGAACAAACCGACACATACACTCTCTCTTTCTCTCTTTCGCCCACGCACACCATTCACTCGGGCGCCATTCTATTCAAACTTTCGGCGCTCTTCTCTGGTTTCACTCAAAGCACAAGAATGATGATGAAAGTACGAAGAAGTACAAATGAAATGTGTGAATGAAATGCAGCTGGAATGAGTGAATGACGACACAGTATGAATGGACAGCAACAGTGTCAGTGGTAGTGAACTGGTATATATAGAGCCAATGGACGTCATGCATGTAAACACAAACAGGCAACACTGAAACACACACTGCACACATCCATCAATTGAATGACCACTCTGTTTACTACAACACACACACACCACACCACTCTCATTCCATTATCCGTGTCATGAGACACAAACAAATTAGAACAAAGCATGCGGCAGCCAACAGAATATGCGCATCATCATCATCATCACCATCATTCCGTATTAAATCTACCCGTATGTTTGTACCCGAGTAGAATGGTGTTGAATGAAGCGTGTAATGTTCGATGAGGTAGTGCACAGTAGAAGTAAACATATACCCATCTTCGAATGTAGGACAGGGACAATTACTTGCTAATTGGCGATGACACCATCCAACGGCGTGTGTGTGTGACCGATATTCCAAGTACCACTCACTATACGGATACCACAATGAAGACCATCCAGGATAATTCCACTCTACAGTGCATCCGATCCCCGAAGATGTGCACCGATTCTCTCTTTCTCTCTCTCTCTATCTATCTTTTTCTCTCTGTCTCTCTATCTATCTTTTTCTCTTGTTCCTTCTTCTCTCGCTCTCAATCTCATCCCCAAGTGCTTTTTGTTTTGTTTTGTGTCTTCTCTCTTCCGTTCTCTTCCATCTATTTTTTTCCTCTAAATCCTATTTTCCATCGAAACATAACAACGAGCCTAGTAACACAAACAAAAAAAAGTAGTAGAAAATGAAAAAGTAGAAAATACCAACTATGAAAAGTAATCAAATGAATAAGTGAATGCACGCCAAAACTTCACTGAATAGTGCGATAAAGAAATGAGTGAGAGGAGGAAGTGGAACAGTGGAACAACAAGGAGGTTAGAATGGCCGGATCAAGTGTGTCAGTACCACTTCCAGCACAATGGACTGGTTACTTGGAAGTGTTATGCACACCAACAGAAGGATGTGGTGTTATTTACTCATTTACTTATGCTCTCCTGTTCCACTCAACTCTCTACCCTCCTTCACACCCTGGCATGGTTGATTAGCACAATGATGGTGGGTTGTTTACTCCATTCACTGATTACTGACACACATGAATTGTTCGTGGAATCCACCAGCACAATGAATATTTCCTGTGTGCCTGGCAATCGTTTGTCAAAGCAAACATGGGCAATAAGCTGATCGACACACAGTCATGTGTCAGTTACACGGTAGCGCATACCTGCACTAATCAAACACAACAACACACTCGTCCTCTTTCCCTGTGGCAGTGACAGTGAAACGCTGCCACCAGTGCAGACACCGGCACTGGATGTGTGTCAACACTACACCCAACCTGCACTCTAGTCCACTCTGTGGTCTGTTTGCTATGGCCACTTCTTGTTTGTCATTACTCGGTTGTTGTGTTTGTTGTTGATCGATTCGTATTCACAACAACCAGAATGAGCATGAACCCACGCAGGCAGTACACAAAGCAGTGAGTTCGTTTGCAGTGGGATTATTGTCACACTCTACTGACCACACTAGAGTGGTCGTTGCTAGCAGGTGCACATTTGCAATCATGGCAGTGTTGCAACAACATACAAACACAGAATTAGTGTAAGCAAATGTTGAAACAAAGCAAATGTAATGCAAACAGCAGGTGCTCGATTGACCAGACTCACATGACCAAATATACTCGTGTCTGACAATAAATGCCCGCTCAAATAATGTCGCTATTTTCAAATTAAACATGTTCCGCGACATCTGGCGGTGAAAGATCACAACTTGTTGAGTGTTACGTCCTATGTGAATGGTCAATTAAAGCACGCATGCATTTCCAACACTCGCGTGTGCATGCTTGCGAAGTGTTTATCTTTCACCATTCATCACCGATCTATCATCAAACAAACAAGATGTCGAAACGTCCCGAGCATTTGGCGCCACCAGATATTTACTACAATGAATCCGAAGCTCGTAAATACACGGAGAATTCTCGTATCATGGAGATTCAATCACAAATGACCGAACGAGCATTGCAATTACTGGGTATTCCCAATTCTTGTTTAGCTACTCGCTCAGAATCGTCTGAAGATGACGATGATGATAGTAGTGCTGATGACGAGAAAATGGAGGTGGTTGTGAATGAACCACCACGTTTGATACTCGATCTTGGTTGTGGTTCTGGCCTGAGTGGTCGAGTGTTGGAAGAACATGGCCATCACTGGGTCGGTGTGGACATCAGTCAAGCTATGCTGAATGTTTGTGTTGAAGATGAGTTAGAGTGTGGCACGGTCATTCGCTCGGATCTTGGTTCTGGTCTTCCATTTCGAGCTGGCACATTCGACGGTGCCATTTCCATATCTGCATTGCAGTGGCTGTGCAACGTGGATCAACGTGACCATCGACCAGTACAACGCTTGCATCGATTGTTCTCTTCTCTCTACGCCTGCCTTGCTCGTGGCGCCAAAGCTGTGTTTCAATTCTACCCCGAGAATGATGAACAAACTAAACTGATCACTTCACAAGCGACACGCGCTGGCTTCTATGGTGGACTGGTCATTGATTATCCTGAAAGTACCAAAGCGAAAAAAGTTTTCCTAGTGCTTTTCACTGGTGACATTCCGTCTTCAATGCCTGATGCATTGGGTCTGGGTGTTGGTGCTAATGGTGGAAGCAACGAGAATGGTGAAAGTTCCACCATCGATTACAATGAAAGACGTGAACGTGGTCGTGACAATCGGAAAGGAAAAGTTGCATTCAAATCAAAAGAATGGATTATGAAGAAAAAAGATCGATATCGTCGAATTGGAAAAGATGTACGACCAGATACCAAATACACTGGTCGAAAACGGACTTCCAAATTCTAATTATTGTACAACATATGTTTGATTAAAGTGTTTTATTTCGATTTGATTGACTCTATCTGATTGCCAATCAACATAGTAAACTAGGGCGTGTTGCTGAATCATCACGTTCAATTTTTGCCTTTTACGTTTTCTTTTACGTTTTCTTTTACGTTGTCACTGTATATAAATGCTCAATAAATAATCTTTGAAAACAAACTGCAGACCCGTGGTAGTGTTTTATTTTGGCTTTTAAACTGTTCAAGTTTGCTATTGCATTCCTTCAACATTTCTCTTGATCAATTTGAATGACAGCGCGGGTCCCATCACACTGAAGTACCATAAAACTATAGAATTGATGGACTTGTGTTTCGGGTGGGCACTGGTCGTTTGAACGTGACCAACTGATCGTAGTGCGTGATAGACGTGACTTTCAGGCGTCACTGCCATCACACTAGTCTCTGCTGATCGGCCTGCCAGCTTCGTTTTGACCAAGTTTGGAGTGACAGTCAACACGATGATGTTCTCAAATTTCAATTGATAATACAATGATGCACCGAGACTGTTCATGTACGCTTTAGCTGGGAGATTCGAACAAAACAATTAGCAACTTATTGATTGAGAAGAACAAAATGCACTCACTTGCGGCGTAAATATCGAAATAGGGAGTGGGATAGAGTGCACTAAACGATGAAACATTGATGACCACTCCTCTTCTTCTTTCGGCCATCGATTTGATGATCATTTCGCTCATCAGCGTCAGTGATGCACAATTCACAATCAAAATGTTTTTATTCATACCAGGAGCTAATTTATGGAAAGCCCCAGCCGGATTTCCACAACCAACATTGTTGACCAGCACCGACACTGGTCCATCTAATTGGCTCACTTTATGCTCTATTGATTCATAAATGTCTAAACTTGAGAAATCCACAGCCAAATACTCGAATTTTCGTTCATGATGGGCTTTCTCCAATTGATTCACTCGTTCTTTGAGCTTCTCATCATTTCTACTCAGCAATAGAATATTGAAACCTTTGGCTGCTAATTGCTTGCTAAATTCCCATCCGATTCCATCGGTTGCGCCTGTCACTACCGCATAATCGCCTGGCTTTTGCATACGAGCAAGATGATCACGAATTTTGCACGTACGCCATAGGTACGATAGAATAGACGACAAAAGGCAGTAGCCAATGTAGACGATGAATAGAATGCCCACTATTTCCAATGCTGTGAAACCCATTTTTCCCTGATCAACACAATCAAAAGAAAAGAAAATCAAAAGTGTTTTGTGGCTAATTCCCTAATTGATGACGATGGAGACAATGAGAAAGATGGAATTATGTGCTCATCGTGTACTCGATACTAAACAAGTATTACCTTGTCACCGATAGAATCGATAGTCTCGTACATCACTCAAATTGTAAAACGGCAACAGATACAAAAGCATGATTCGCAGATTCATTCGAGAAGCTGGGATATTTGATATTTTCTATTGAGTGGCTAGTTCATGTTAGTATGATTAAAGTTTACGAGTATCTCAGTTTTATAAAGCCTTCAAAACGATTATTGTGTCATGGCAGTCAAATAGGACACCGAAATTAGCTGGATGTCATCACAATCAATCAACCATTACTGCTTTTATTATTATGGAAAGAAAAACGAGAAGATAATTACAAACGAATCTATTATTTACATGCGATATATTTGAAAATGGAGAAATTATTTGTATTTGAGTAAAAAATAAGAAAAAATTAAAATAGATTCAATTTTCCAAGAAAATAGCAAACTCAGTCAATTTGTTCATAAATTCTTCATATGATGGTGCGTTATTTTGATGATCATCTTGAATTTCTTTGGGCACGATGAACTTTTCATTTTCGTCAAGTTTCCATCCAAGTTTGGTGACCATTGGTAGGGCTCGTTCTTCGCTCAAACCCAGTGCCGAGCACATGTCCTCCACACGAATGACACTGTATGCACGAGCAATCAATTGGAGAACACGAGCTCGTCTTGTTTCTAGAACATTCTTCATAATCTGCTTTAAATGAGGAGGCCATTCCACACTCTCGATCAACGGATAGATGGATGAGTAGTCGGAGGTGACCAGTGCCGCGCCAATTTTCCAAACATTCTCCAACTCGATATTATCTTCTTTCACATTCTTCGGAATACGTTTCCACAACAAACGAGCATTATTTCTACTCACCAAACAAACAAACAAACTCAATGAGTATCAAAACAAAAGAATAGAAAGTCAGTACTTACAGATCGTTCAACAGCAAGTACATGGCCAACAGTTCACCGTAGAGAAAGGAAGTGGCCGCGCCATTCAAAGAACTGCTCAACTCAGCTTGTTCTAAATCAGCCACAGTTTTTCGCCACTCTTCCATGTTCAAACGGTTTGTTCAATTTGAATATGAATGAAATGTTCGCAGATGATTTCAGTGACAAGTCACAGACAAACACGCTGAACGAGTGAGATCATCTGCACTCAGTTGGGTAGAAATGGTCACTCAACATTTTGTGGAAACAGTCGCGTTTTTGTGTGATATTTCACCAGAAATGCGAATAATTTACATACGTGTCAGTAAAATCAGACTGATATTCCAGATGGTACTGGTAAAGTGGTCAATGTTGTTCGAAAATGGCATTGGTTATCCTACGTGTGGCTGTGCAAACGTCAACAGACAGCACTCACACTCACACACTCACACTGCAATCACCTCGGCATCATTGTGATCCTCCTTACACTCTTGTGTACTCATTCATGTCTGCATGAATGAGTGACGATTGTGAGTTATTGGCGATTACCCATCTCGTTACCGTGGTGAATAGCTGTCGACTGTACATATCCAAATCAAGCAACAATGAATCGTGTCACATAGAGCATCATCGGGCTGGTAAAAGAACAAGTTCATACTAGAACGGAACACGCGCTGCCGGTTCACTTCCACTTTGTACTCGCCTCACGTTGATTGGTGGTGAAATATCGGTTTGTAATCCTATAGGCTGAACAACCAATCGATCCGACACCAAATCATTTTCATTGTCATTATCATCCTGTGGACGCATGATTGTATTTGTTTGGTGGCAATAATCACACTCTCATTGGATTCAAGCACAGCAATGGCCGTAGAAAGTATGATTGCGAATGCCACTGCCAGAACACTGGATGCAATGGCCATTTCTTCGGGCACTGAATCATCATTCTGGGTGGATCTCTCACAAGTTCGATTCATTCATGGATTCATTGCCTCCATCTCGGTCATCCTGGTCTCCGAGATTGGTGATAAAACATTCTTCATTGCGGCCATCATGGCCATGCGACACGCACGTTCCACTGTATTCTTGGGCGCGATCTCCGCTATATTCGTGATGAATACTCTAGCTGTGATGCTGGGCATGGCCACCACTGTCATACCGAAGGCCATCACTCATTATGGATCCATTATATTGTTTGCATTGTTTGGCTTGAAAATGTTATGGGATGGTTGGACTATGTCGCCTGAAGCAGCTTCCGAAGAGTATGAAGAAGTACAGAAAGTGATCACCAGCAAGGAGACACCAGCCAGTGTTGAAGAGGAGAAACTAATCGCGGCCGTCGACGATCTAGAAAGTGGAAGACGCAGTAGTGTTGAGAGTGCCACGCCATCGTTATCAGTCATGGCCCGTCTACGTCGTCGATTAATGTACTACTTCTCGTTGGTGTTCATCGAGACATTCACTATGACATTCCTGGCCGAGTGGGGTGATCGATCACAAATCAGCACCATCATATTGGCAGCAAGTGAAGATGTGTTTGGTGTGGCCACTGGTGCCATGATTGGTCACATTATCTGCACTGGTTTGGCTGTTGTTTGTGGTAAAGCCATCTCGAAGAAATTGTCAGTACGCGCAGTCACATTGATTGGTGGATTTATTTTCATCGCCTTCGCTATCGTTTCATACTTTATCAGCGATGGATGGGATGGTTGATGAGAAGGATTGATTGCACTCGTTTCATTTCAAGCCGTTCATCGCAAGTGCTTTTCAGTTTTCACTTCACGTTGCCATATCGTACTTCATTTTCCATGCTTCATTTTGTTTTTGCCGTTTGTTTTGATATCTCACGGGCATCGATTCATGTCAATTATTCTTTCGGCACGTTGTATTCAGAAATTAAACATTTTTAAAAAATATCTTCAAAAACAAAAATCTTTAGCGAATGCCATTATTGTCGCTCATGCAATTTCGAGTGATAAGAAACCGACACACCATGTGAGGCGACTAGATCTACACTCGGTTATCGCATTGATCCTACTGATTAGAGGCAAAAAAAAACAAAGACCGTAAAAATGTGCCCAAACTTGTATCCCGATTTAATTTATGTTAGGCGTACAAAACCAAATTCAAGTTTTCACTATGACCGCATTAATTGCGTGTTTCCCTCCACCTCACAAAAGATTCAAAGTTGTGTGATATGCGCAACATGTAATGTGAACCCAAGAGTGCATTCCTGAACCAATGACAAGAAGAAGAAGATAGCCAAGAGATATAAATAAGAACGAGAGTGCTTGCATTGAATTGCGCTCTTCACAGCAAGAACGGCACGATAGCCTTTCGTCCTTTCGGATAGTTCGGGAATTCCTTTTTGTAATTGCGGTGCTTTCCCAGCGCCCATATTGCCATCTGATAGAAACCGGCCACAGTGAAGATGGCCGCTATTGAAAGGGAAACGAAATAAATTAGAATCAAAGCGAAACAAAGAAAATGAAAATGAAAACTAACCAGGAAGACACTGTGTGAGCACTGTGAATGATGCCCACGAGTACCACTCATACGCGTAGTTTGGACACGATACGTATCTGAACAGTAGAGTGAATGGATTTTTGGTGGGCATTGGAATACGACGTTCGGTGGTGCCTGGTGGTCGCAAATTTCTCAAAGCCAAGTGGATGGACAAATTTCCATACTCATTCAATAAAAACGAAATAAGACCTCCGTACACTTGAAGTTTGCCAAAGAATGGTTCAGTGTAGAGTGGATGATTGACGTAGTAGCCAACAAAGAATGCGAATCCCCAGTAGTAAGCGCAGTTTTTGAACAAATTCATGATGGGCATGGTGGAGTGCGAGAAACGATGAACAAACACAGTCTCCAGCAATCGTTTCACGTAATGCAACGACCAGCAGAATGCGGCGATCTTCACGGTGGTGCTCACCGGCGCTGTAGCAGCCACAGCACCGTACAACCACGTTGGTCGTGCGAATGTTAGCAAGTAACACGCCAATGGACCGGCATATTCGCACAAGAACACTGTGCTCCAGCCAATTTGAGGTCCAAGATCTTTCAAGTAAAGATTACGACCACGATCCAGGTTCACTGTGCTCAACTTCGCTTTGTCCTCCAAGCTTCGACCACCTATTCAAAAAAAACAAAGTTTTACTTGACACACACAAAACTCGAAAAAAGAAACTTACGTTGCTCAGCACGGATCGATTGTCGATCAGGATACAATGATTTACGCTCCCGGTAGATCAGCTTCTTGATGTCAGCGATGGTCGAATTAGGTTCGACATCGTGCAACGTTAGAAGCTTCACATCAGTACCAGCTTTGAGAATGTCCAACTCCATTGTCACTTTAGTGCAACGACTGTGTCAGTGCTTGAGCAAATAAGAAATGAGCGAATTGAAGGATGACTTGGAGATCAATGATGACCGTTTGTTGATCGATGCTTGTTCGCGACAAGATTGTGAATGTGGTGCGAAGAAAGCAGCACCCGCACTGGCTTTGTGTTGAGTGTGCTAGCGACGATGGCGAGATGATGATGATGATGGCGAGCGAGTGTACTCGCTTTCCTCACTCCCCTTCACTTCTTCTCTCTGCACTATCGACGTTTACACACAAGCGAGCACTGCACACACAAACACACTCACACACAGTCACATAAGAGTGAATACATCGGTGTGCAACGCTTGTACGTTCAATGTGGGGGCGCGCATTCGGTCAGACAAGTTCTCGTTGGTTGATTTTCGTGTTGTTTTTTTTGTTGAATGTTCGCTTACATGTAGGGAAATAACTTTGTGACTAGTTATGTCTTCATATCCTTTCCCTTTTCATTTCTCTCTTTCTATTCAAAGTGGTTGTGTTTATCTCAAGCCAAGCAACACAACTATTAGCGTTCAGATACTTACGGATGAATCAACTGCTGGCGTACAAGGAAAAGTTGAACGAAAATCAACGTGAATACCTGAGTGTGGAGAAAATGAAACGTGTCAAACAAACAAGTGAAGAGAAGAGAAGTTTACGTCAATAAAGAGAACGATTGTGTTCGAACTCGAAGGACGAATAGGTCGATCAATATCAACTCCAACATTCACTCACATCGTGGTGTGCCTCACATCGATTGTCATCATCTTATCCGAGCACATTCAATCGGATGACAACTAATGTTGCCCATAACTTGGTCATATCTCGCTTGTTCTCCACTAAACTGAATGGCGAGTGAATATATTACACAACAAAAGAAGACCTTCATTTATG
>CAXFZM010000217.1:5000-10000 GCA_964007475.1 Hybos culiciformis
AATATTATAAATTTATTAAAAAATAATATTTTTTAATTAATTTAATAATATAACATGCGCTTGAAAGATATTAAAATATTATTTTTATATCTTAAGCAGCTTAATCCATTTTATATTCTTACAACCCTCAACCATATGTAGTCCATGCAGTATTAAAGTTATAAACTAAAATACATATAGCATGGACTGTCATATGCGTTCAAAATGTCGATGTTCATGTGTCCTGCAGTTCACATGATGACGCACAGTTTGCTGCGTTCTTCATCGACCCATGAGCCAAGTGATCCACCGCTTAGAGTAATAATTTTTTTTTCCACTTTATATAATTGTCACTGTTTTAAAATTTTTTCTCTATTTAAACATTATAAAAAATATTTAAATAAAAAAAAAAAAAAAATATTATATACAGAACCCTTGTATATAATATTTTTAATTTTTTATGTTGCGAATGTCTTAACCTAATTTTTATAAATAAAAACCAGATATTAACTTAAAAAAGTACAACATTTTATTTTAACCACCACACCACATCCATTCTTCCTCTTTATCCTTTTTTTTCTCCACAACACTTTTTGAAAGATCATAAAATAATGATGCTTTCCTTCCTCCTCCTTTCCACCATTCTTCCTCTTTTTCCTTTTTTCTCTACCACTTTTGAAAGATCATAATAATGATACTTTCCTTTCCTCCACCATTTTTCCTCTTTTTCATTTTTTCTCCACCATTTTTGAAAGATCATAATAATGATGCTTTCCTCCTTTCCATTCTTCCTCTTTTTCCTTTTTTCTCCACTTTTGAAAGATCACAATAATGATCCTTCCGCAGGTTCACCTACGGAAACCTTGTTACGACTTTTACTTCCTCTAAATAATCAAGTTCGGTCAACTTTTGCGAAACAACCGCAACACACAAGGCGTCACAGTGATCACATCCGGAGACCTCACTAAATAATTCAATCGGTAGTAGCGACGGGCGGTGTGTACAAAGGGCAGGGACGTAATCAATACGAGTTAATGACTCGCACTTACTGGGAATTCCAGGTTCATGTGAACAGTTTCAGTTCACAATCCCAAGCATGAAAGTGATTCAGCGGTTTACCCGGACCTCTCGGTCTAGGAAATACACGTTGATACTTTCATTGTAGCGCGCGTGCAGCCCAGGACATCTAAGGGCATCACAGACCTGTTATTGCTCAATCTCATTATTGCTAGACGCAATTTGTCCATTTAAGAAGCTAGTGCCCATTATAATAGGACAAACAAACAGGTACGACTCCACTTACATAAACACATTCAAATACTTGAACTTTTTATGGAACTCATAAATGAAGGTTATGAAAGTTTCGACGTCATAATCCTGAAAGCATCTATTTAATATATTTGAGTCTCGTTCGTTATCGGAATTAACCAGACAAATCACTCCACGAACTAAGAACGGCCATGCACCACCACCCATAGATTCGAGAAAGAGCTATCAATCTGTCTTACTCATTTATGTTCGGACCTGGTAAGTTTTCCCGTGTTGAGTCAAATTAAGCCGCAGGCTCCACTCCTGGTGGTGCCCTTCCGTCAATTCCTTTAAGTTTCAGCTTTGCAACCATACTTCCCCCGGAGCCCAAAAGCTTTGGTTTCCCGGGAAGCGACTGAGAGAGCCATAATAGTAGCTACACCCAATTGCTAGCTGGCATCGTTTATGGTTAGAACTAGGGCGGTATCTGATCGCCTTCGAACCTCTAACTTTCGTTCTTGATTAATGAAAACATCTTTGGCAAATGCTTTCGCTTAAGTTAGTCTTACGACGGTCCAAGAATTTCACCTCTCGCGTCGTAATACTAATGCCCCCAACTGCTTCTATTAATCATTACCTCTTGATCTAAAAACCAATGAAAGTAGAACAGAGGTCTTATTCCATTATTCCATGCACAGAATATTCAGGCATTTTGAGCCTGCTTTAAGCACTCTAATTTGTTCAAAGTAATTGTACCGGCCCACAACAGCACTCGGTAAAGAGCACTGAAGTGAGTTTCCAATAGGAGGTATATATTATAACCATTAAGATCATAATATATTAGAACTCCACCGATAATACGCTTGCATACATAAGGTAATGTACAACCCAAATTATAGGTGTACTACCCGTATGAAGCACACATTCAACTACGAACGTTTTAACCGCAACAACTTTAATATACGCTATTGGAGCTGGAATTTCCGCGGCTGCTGGCACCAGACTTGCCCTCCAATAGGTCCTTGTTAAAGGATTTAAAGTGTACTCATTCCAATTACAGGGCCTCGGATATGAGTCCTGTATTGTTATTTTTCGTCACTACCTCCCCGTGCTGGGAGTGGGTAATTTACGCGCCTGCTGCCTTCCTTAGATGTGGTAGCCGTCTCTCAGGCTCCCTCTCCGGAATCGAACCCTGATTCCCCGTTACCCGTTGCAACCATGGTAGTCCAATATACTACCATCAATAGTTGATAGGGCAGACATTTGAAAGATCTGTCGTCGGTACTAGACCATACGATCTGCAAATTATCTAGAGTTCAACCAGTATAACGATTCCCGAAGGTATCGCTTGGTTTTAGCCTAATAATTGCACACCTTCCAAAAGGTTGGTGTTTATATTGCATGTATTAGCTCTAGAATTACCACAGTTATCCAAGTAACTGATAATGATCTAAGGAACCATAACTGATATAATGAGCCTTTTGCGGTTTCACTTTTATATCGTGTGTACTTAGACATGCATGGCTTAATCTTTGAGACAAGCATATAACTACTGGCAGGATCAACCAGAATAATGTTATATTTTCCACTGAATAATAAATATATATAATATTTTCACCTATATTATATATAATTATTTTTCCTCTCTCTCTCTCTCTCACATTTAATCATTACCATGTCTTCCAACATAATATAAAACTATAATATTAAAAAATAATATTATATTTATCTTATGCCAATAATGATTAATATAATTCCAACCACCAATCATAATATTATAAGCCACCCATATAATATTATGTCCAATATCATCATCTAATAGCAACTAATAACTCTACCAAGTTATTATTTTTATTTAATGATAATGCTATATTCCCACCTTTTGAATAAACATATCATCAAAAAAAACTTTATCAAAAATTATTATTAATTAAAGAATTTGCAATTCATTTTTTCTAACTCCAAAGTTGATCACATATGATACAAAATAATTTTTAAAAAATATTTTATTCATGATCATACAATGTTTTATAATACCACCAACCAAACCATCTTCCAAATGAAACAAAAAAAAAAAAAATTTTTTTTTTTTAGTTCACGAGCAAAATCAAAAATTTCCATATAAATTTTTTTCTTATACAACATTTCTAGCAATTTCCATTATAATAATATAAAAAAAATGCTTTTTTTTTCTCGCCAAGAAAATTTTCATACCATTTTTGCCTTCCTTATTCTTATTTTAGTTCACGAACAAAAATAAAAATTTTCATACAAAATTTTTTTTTACACCATATTTTATACTCTCTTCCATATAAAAATATGAAAAAAAAATACTTTTTTTTTCCTCGCCAAGAAAATTTTCATACCATTTTTGCCTTCCTAATTCCTATTTTAGTTCACGAACCAAAATAAAAATTTTCATACAAAATTTTTTTTTTATACCACATTTTATACTCTCTTCCATATAAAAATATGAAATAAAAACACTTTTTTTTTCCTCGCCAAGAAAATTTTCATACCATTTTTGCCTTCCTAATTCTTATTTTAGTTCACGAACCAAAATAAAAATTTTCATACAAAATTTTTTTTCACACCACATTTTATACTCTCTTCCATATAAAACATGAAAAAAAAATTTTTTTTTTCCTCACAAAGAAATTTTTCATACCATGTTTTGCCTTCCTAATTCTTATTTTAGTTCACGAACCAAAATAAAAATTTTCATACAAACTTTTTTTTTACACCACATTTTATACTCTCTTCCATATAAAACATGAAAAAAAGTACTTTTTTTTCCTCGCCAAGAAAATTTTCATACCATGTTTTGCCTTCATAATTCTTATTTTAGTTCACGAACCAAAATAAAAATTTTCATACAAAATTTTTTTCCACACCACATTTTATTCTCTCTTCCATATAAAACATGAAAAAAAATACTTTTTTTTCCTCGCCAAGAAAATTTTCATATCATGTTTTGCTTTCCTAATTCTTATTTTAGTTCACGAACCAAAATAAAAATTTTCATACAAAATTTTTTTTCACACCACATTTTATACTCTCTTCCATATAAAACATGAAAAAAAATACTTTTTTTTTCCTCGTCAAGAAAATTTTTACACAATGTTTTGTTCAACGACGAGCTCGCTTCACCTGACTATTCCTAATAGCTTGCTGGGCCACTTCTACTAAAAGCGCAAAAAAAAAAAAAAAAAAAAAAAAAATTGGAAAAGCTAGCTTCGGTGAAATAAAGGTTAGTTGGCTTAAAATTTTGGGTAGTAGAAGGAGGAGTAGGGTCGACCCGGCCCAAAAAAAATTTTTTTTTTTGTTTTTAATTGTAAAAGTTACCTCTTGTTAAATGAACGTGGTCGGCATCAAAATTTAGGGTCGGAGCAGGGGGGGAGGGGCTCTCCTACCCAAAAAAGACCAAAATTTTTTTTTTATCAAAAAAATTATTTTCGATGAAATAAAGGTAAGTTGGCTTAAAATTTTGGGTAGTAGAAGGAGGAGTAGGGTCGACCCTGCCCAAAAAAAATTTTTTTTTTTTGTTTTTAATTGTAAAAGTTACCTCTTGTTAAATGAACGTGGTCGGCATCAAAATTTAGTGTCGGAGCAGGGGGGGAGGGGGTCTCCTACCCAAAAAAGACCAAAATTTTTTTTTTATCAAAAAAATTATTTTCGATGAAATAAAGGTTAGTTGGCTTAAAATTTTGAGTAGTAGTAGAAGGAGTAGGGTCGACCCGGCCTAAAAAAAAATTTTATTTTATTTTTTTAAT
>CAXFZM010000217.1:15000-17500 GCA_964007475.1 Hybos culiciformis
ACCACCAAGATCTGTACCAATGACGGCTCCATGCAATCTTACGATAAACACTTCTATGCACATCATTGTACCTTCCTACTTGTTAATATATCAAAATTTATTAAAACAGAATTTTAATAAATCATTTATATTAACAGCAATGTATAGGTATATAACTTTAGCGCCATCCATTTTAAGGGCTAGTTGCTTCGGCAGGTGAGTTGTTACACACTCCTTAGCGAATTACGACTTCCATGTCCATCGTCCTGCTATTTTAAGCAACCAACGCCTTTCATGGTATCTGCATGAGTTATTAATTTAGGCACCTTAACACTGCGTTTGGTTCATCCCACAGCGCCAGTTCTGCTTACCAAAAGTGGCCCACTGGGCACAATATATCCTAACCTTAAACTTCATACCAAGAAAGTTTAGGTTTTTACCCATTTAAAGTTTGAGAATAGGTTAAGGTCGTTTCGACCCTAAGGCCTCTAATCATTCGCTTTACCAGATAAGATTATTTTTAATAATTCTTAATTGCACCAGCTATCCTGAGGGAAACTTCGGAAGGAACCAGCTACTAGATGGTTCGATTGGTCTTTCGCCCCTATACTCAATTCTGACAATCGATTTGCACGTCAGAACTGTTTCGGTCTTCCATCAGGGTTTCCCCTGACTTCAACCTGATCAAGTATAGTTCACCATCTTTCGGGTCACAGCATGTATGCTCAAGGTACGTTCTAGTTAGAGGTATATAAAGCTATTGCTAGCTTATATACATAACTGTATAGAACGCCCCGGGATTGATTTCAAATAAAATAAATTTTATTAAAAATAATCCCATTAAACCAGTTAAGTTAATTTCGCTTTTGGGTTTTATTTCCATTAAATAATACCCAATAACTTGCACACATGTTAGACTCCTTGGTCCGTGTTTCAAGACGGGTCCCGAAGGTATCCTAAATCTATAGCATTGTTAATCATATATATGCATATAATTAATTCAATAAAATATATTTATTAAACAATTATAACAATTAAAAATTGTAAAGCATAATATGAAAAATCTATCAGTTATTTATCCAATATAAATTACATTACTATAAATACAAACAGAATTCATACCATAGCAAGCTATGTAAAAATATCTTCTGATAAATATATTACTAATAGATTACAATGTCCACATATGAGAAAATTGCATACCATTTATACTATATTTTTTATATATAATATTATTGATATTGAATTTCTCATAATTAGGATATTTAGGTTCATCGGGCTTAACCTCTAAGCAGTTTCACGTACTATTTAACTCTCTATTCAGAGTTCTTTTCAACTTTCCCTCACGGTACTTGTTTTCTATCGGTCTCATGGTTATATTTAGTTTTAGATGGAGTTTACCACCCAATTAGTGCTGCACTATCAAGCAACACGACTCTTAGGAAATATCATCTAACAATCATTAGTGCCATACGGGCCTAGCACCCTCTTTGGGTAAATGGCCTCGTTTAAGAAGGACTTAGACAACTAATTTATCATGTTAGAATATTGATATTCCATACACTACATCTGATATTTGCCATAAAGACAAAATCATTTAGTGCTGAACTATTTTCTTTTCGCTCGCCGCTACTAAGAAAATCCTAGTTAGTTTCTTTTCCTCCCCTAATTAATATGCTTAAATTCAGGGGGTGATCTCATATGAGTTGAGGTTGTTTTTTTTTTTTTCCACCACTCTTTTTCTCTTAATTTAATTTTTTATTATCATATAAATATATTTTTATTAAGATAAACTATTCTAGCTTAAAATGAAATAAAATTTTCAAATTAAAAAATTTTATTACTAGATATGTTTATATCAAAAATAAAATAATTTATATTTAATATAATTAAAAATTAATTTTTATTAATATTATAAATTTATTAAAAAATAAAATTTTTTAATTAATTTAATAATATAACATGCGCTTGAAAGATATTAAAATATTATTTTTATATCTTAAGCAGCTTAATCCATTTTATATTCTTACAACCCTCAACCATATGTAGTCCATGCAGTATTAAAGTTATAAACTAAAATACATATAGCATGGACTGTCATATGCGTTCAAAATGTCGATGTTCATGTGTCCTGCAGTTCACATGATGACGCACAGTTTGCTGCGTTCTTCATCGACCCATGAGCCAAGTGATCCACCGCTTAGAGTAATAATTTTTTTTTCCACTTTATATAATTGTCACTGTTTTAAAATTTTTTCTCTATTTAAACATTATAAAAAATATTTAAATAAAAAAAAAAAAAAAATATTATATACAGAACCCTTGTATATAATATTTTTAATTTTTTATGTTGCGAATGTCTTAACCTAATTTTTATAAATAAAAACCAGATATTAACTTAAAAAAGTACAACATTTTATTTTAACCACCACACCACATCCATTCTTCCTCTTTATCCTTTTTTTTCTCCACAACACTTTTTGAAAGATCATAAAATAATGATGCTTTCCTTCCTCCTCCT
>CAXFZM010000217.1:20000-22500 GCA_964007475.1 Hybos culiciformis
ATAAACATATCATCAAAAAAAACTTTATCAAAAATTATTATTAATTAAAGAATTTGCAATTCATTTTTTCTAACTCCAAAGTTGATCACATATGATACAAAATAATTTTTAAAAAATATTTTATTCATGATCATACAATGTTTTATAATACCACCAACCAAACCATCTTCCAAATGAAACAAAAAAAAAAAAAATTTTTTTTTTTTAGTTCACGAGCAAAATCAAAAATTTCCATATAAATTTTTTTCTTATACAACATTTCTAGCAATTTCCATTATAATAATATAAAAAAAATGCTTTTTTTTTTCTCGCCAAGAAAATTTTCATACAATGTTTTGCCTTCCTTATTCTTATTTTAGTTCACGAACAAAAATAAAAATTTTCATACAAAATTTTTTTTTACACCATATTTTATACTCTCTTCCATATAAAAATATGAAAAAAAAATACTTTTTTTTTCCTCGCCAAGAAAATTTTCATACCATTTTTGCCTTCCTAATTCCTATTTTAGTTCACGAACCAAAATAAAAATTTTCATACAAAATTTTTTTTTTATACCACATTTTATACTCTCTTCCATATAAAAATATGAAATAAAAACACTTTTTTTTTCCTCGCCAAGAAAATTTTCATACCAATTTTGCCTTCCTAATTCTTATTTTAGTTCACGAACCAAAATAAAAATTTTCATACAAAATTTTTTTTCACACCACATTTTATACTCTCTTCCATATAAAACATGAAAAAAAAATTTTTTTTTTCCTCACAAAGAAATTTTTCATACCATGTTTTGCCTTCCTAATTCTTATTTTAGTTCATGAACCAAAATAAAAATTTTCATACAAACTTTTTTTTTACACCACATTTTATACTCTCTTCCATATAAAACATGAAAAAAAGTACTTTTTTTTCCTCGCCAAGAAAATTTTCATACCATGTTTTGCCTTCATAATTCTTATTTTAGTTCACGAACCAAAATAAAAATTTTCATACAAAATTTTTTTCCACACCACATTTTATTCTCTCTTCCATATAAAACATGAAAAAAAATACTTTTTTTTCCTCGCCAAGAAAATTTTCATATCATGTTTTGCTTTCCTAATTCTTATTTTAGTTCACGAACCAAAATAAAAATTTTCATACAAAATTTTTTTTCACACCACATTTTATACTCTCTTCCATATAAAACATGAAAAAAAATACTTTTTTTTTCCTCGTCAAGAAAATTTTTACACAATGTTTTGTTCAACGACGAGCTCGCTTCACCTGACTATTCCTAATAGCTTGCTGGGCCACTTCTACTAAAAGCGCAAAAAAAAAAAAAAAAAAAAAAAAATTGGAAAAGCTAGCTTCGGTGAAATAAAGGTTAGTTGGCTTAAAATTTTGGGTAGTAGAAGGAGGAGTAGGGTCGACCCGGCCCAAAAAAATTTTTTTTTTTGTTTTTAATTGTAAAAGTTACCTCTTGTTAAATGAACGTGGTCGGCATCAAAATTTAGGGTCGGAGCAGGGGGGGAGGGGCTCTCCTACCCAAAAAAGACCAAAATTTTTTTTTTATCAAAAAAATTATTTTCGATGAAATAAAGGTAAGTTGGCTTAAAATTTTGGGTAGTAGAAGGAGGAGTAGGGTCGACCCTGCCCAAAAAAAATTTTTTTTTTTTGTTTTTAATTGTAAAAGTTACCTCTTGTTAAATGAACGTGGTCGGCATCAAAATTTAGTGTCGGAGCAGGGGGGGAGGGGGTCTCCTACCCAAAAAAGACCAAAATTTTTTTTTTATCAAAAAAATTATTTTCGATGAAATAAAGGTTAGTTGGCTTAAAATTTTGAGTAGTAGTAGAAGGAGTAGGGTCGACCCGGCCTAAAAAAAAATTTTATTTTATTTTTTTAATTGGAAAAGTTACCTGTCGTTAAATGAACGTGGGCGGGATGAAAATTTTGGATCGGAGCAGGAGGCGAGGGGGTCTCCTACCCAAAAAAGACCAAAATTTTTTTTTTATCATAAAAATTATTTTCGATGAAATAAAGGTTAGTTGGCTTAAAATTTTGAGTAGTAGTAGAAGGAGTAGGGTCGACTCGGCCCAAAAAAAAATTTTATTTTATTTTTTTAATTGTAAAAGTTACCTCTTGTTAAATGAACGTGGTCGGCATCAAAATTTAGGGTCGGAGCAGGGGGGGAGGGGCTCTCCTACCCAAAAAAGACCAAAATTTTTTTTTTATCAAAAAAATTATTTTCGATGAAATAAAGGTAAGTTGGCTTAAAATTTTGGGTAGAAGAAGGAGGAGTAGGGTCGACCCGGCCTAAAAAAAATTTTATTTTATTTTTTTAATTGGAAAAGTTACCTGTCGTTAAATGAACGTGGACGGCATGAAAATTTAGTGTCGGAGCAGGGGGGGAGGGGGTCTCCTACCCAAAAAAGACCAAAATTTTTTTTTTATCAAAAAAATTATTTTCGATGAAATAAAGGTTAGTTGGCTTAAAATTTTGAGTAGTAGTAGAAGGAG
>CAXFZM010000217.1:27500-35000 GCA_964007475.1 Hybos culiciformis
AGAACTGTTTCGGTCTTCCATCAGGGTTTCCCCTGACTTCAACCTGATCAAGTATAGTTCACCATCTTTCGGGTCACAGCATGTATGCTCAAGGTACGTTCTAGTTAGAGGTATATAAAGCTATTGCTAGCTTATATACATAACTGTATAGAACGCCCCGGGATTGATTTCAAATAAAATAAATTTTATTAAAAATAATCCCATTAAACCAGTTAAGTTAATTTCGCTTTTGGGTTTTATTTCCATTAAATAATACCCAATAACTTGCACACATGTTAGACTCCTTGGTCCGTGTTTCAAGACGGGTCCCGAAGGTATCCTAAATCTATAGCATTGTTAATCATATATATGCATATAATTAATTCAATAAAATATATTTATTAAACAATTATAACAATTAAAAATTGTAAAGCATAATATGAAAAATCTATCAGTTATTTATCCAATATAAATTACATTACTATAAATACAAACAGAATTCATACCATAGCAAGCTATGTAAAAATATCTTCTGATAAATATATTACTAATAGATTACAATGTCCACATATGAGAAAATTGCATACCATTTATACTATATTTTTTATATATAATATTATTGATATTGAATTTCTCATAATTAGGATATTTAGGTTCATCGGGCTTAACCTCTAAGCAGTTTCACGTACTATTTAACTCTCTATTCAGAGTTCTTTTCAACTTTCCCTCACGGTACTTGTTTTCTATCGGTCTCATGGTTATATTTAGTTTTAGATGGAGTTTACCACCCAATTAGTGCTGCACTATCAAGCAACACGACTCTTAGGAAATATCATCTAACAATCATTAGTGCCATACGGGCCTAGCACCCTCTTTGGGTAAATGGCCTCGTTTAAGAAGGACTTAGACAACTAATTTATCATGTTAGAATATTGATATTCCATACACTACATCTGATATTTGCCATAAAGACAAAATCATTTAGTGCTGAACTATTTTCTTTTCGCTCGCCGCTACTAAGAAAATCCTAGTTAGTTTCTTTTCCTCCCCTAATTAATATGCTTAAATTCAGGGGGTGATCTCATATGAGTTGAGGTTGTTTTTTTTTTTTTTCCACCACTCTTTTTCTCTTAATTTAATTTTTTATTATCATATAAATATATTTTTATTAAGATAAACTATTCTAGCTTAAAATGAAATAAAATTTTCAAATTAAAAAATTTTATTACTAGATATGTTTATATCAAAAATAAAATAATTTATATTTAATATAATTAAAAATTAATTTTTATTAATATTATAAATTTATTAAAAAATAAAATTTTTTAATTAATTTAATAATATAACATGCGCTTGAAAGATATTAAAATATTATTTTTATATCTTAAGCAGCTTAATCCATTTTATATTCTTACAACCCTCAACCATATGTAGTCCATGCAGTATTAAAGTTATAAACTAAAATACATATAGCATGGACTGTCATATGCGTTCAAAATGTCGATGTTCATGTGTCCTGCAGTTCACATGATGACGCACAGTTTGCTGCGTTCTTCATCGACCCATGAGCCAAGTGATCCACCGCTTAGAGTAATAATTTTTTTTTCCACTTTATATAATTGTCACTGTTTTAAAATTTTTTCTCTATTTAAACATTATAAAAAATATTTAAATAAAAAAAAAAAAAATATATTATATACAGAACCCTTGTATATAATATTTTTAATTTTTTATGTTGCGAATGTCTTAACCTAATTTTTATAAATAAAAACCAGATATTAACTTAAAAAAGTACAACATTTTATTTTAACCACCACACCACATCCATTCTTCCTCTTTATCCTTTTTTTTCTCCACAACACTTTTTGAAAGATCATAAAATAATGATGCTTTCCTTCCTCCTCCTTTCCACCATTCTTCCTCTTTTTCCTTTTTTCTCTACCACTTTTGAAAGATCATAATAATGATACTTTCCTTTCCTCCACCATTTTTCCTCTTTTTCATTTTTTCTCCACCATTTTTGAAAGATCATAATAATGATGCTTTCCTCCTTTCCATTCTTCCTCTTTTTCCTTTTTTCTCCACTTTTGAAAGATCACAATAATGATCCTTCCGCAGGTTCACCTACGGAAACCTTGTTACGACTTTTACTTCCTCTAAATAATCAAGTTCGGTCAACTTTTGCGAAACAACCGCAACACACAAGGCGTCACAGTGATCACACCGGAGACCTCACTAAATAATTCAATCGGTAGTAGCGACGGGCGGTGTGTACAAAGGGCAGGGACGTAATCAATACGAGTTAATGACTCGCACTTACTGGGAATTCCAGGTTCATGTGAACAGTTTCAGTTCACAATCCCAAGCATGAAAGTGATTCAGCGGTTTACCCGGACCTCTCGGTCTAGGAAATACACGTTGATACTTTCATTGTAGCGCGCGTGCAGCCCAGGACATCTAAGGGCATCACAGACCTGTTATTGCTCAATCTCATTATTGCTAGACGCAATTTGTCCATTTAAGAAGCTAGTGCCCATTATAATAGGACAAACAAACAGGTACGACTCCACTTACATAAACACATTCAAATACTTGAACTTTTTATGGAACTCATAAATGAAGGTTATGAAAGTTTCGACGTCATAATCCTGAAAGCATCTATTTAATATATTTGAGTCTCGTTCGTTATCGGAATTAACCAGACAAATCACTCCACGAACTAAGAACGGCCATGCACCACCACCCATAGATTCGAGAAAGAGCTATCAATCTGTCTTACTCATTTATGTTCGGACCTGGTAAGTTTTCCCGTGTTGAGTCAAATTAAGCCGCAGGCTCCACTCCTGGTGGTGCCCTTCCGTCAATTCCTTTAAGTTTCAGCTTTGCAACCATACTTCCCCCGGAGCCCAAAAGCTTTGGTTTCCCGGGAAGCGACTGAGAGAGCCATAATAGTAGCTACACCCAATTGCTAGCTGGCATCGTTTATGGTTAGAACTAGGGCGGTATCTGATCGCCTTCGAACCTCTAACTTTCGTTCTTGATTAATGAAAACATCTTTGGCAAATGCTTTCGCTTAAGTTAGTCTTACGACGGTCCAAGAATTTCACCTCTCGCGTCGTAATACTAATGCCCCCAACTGCTTCTATTAATCATTACCTCTTGATCTAAAAACCAATGAAAGTAGAACAGAGGTCTTATTCCATTATTCCATGCACAGAATATTCAGGCATTTTGAGCCTGCTTTAAGCACTCTAATTTGTTCAAAGTAATTGTACCGGCCCACAACAGCACTCGGTAAAGAGCACTGAAGTGAGTTTCCAATAGGAGGTATATATTATAACCATTAAGATCATAATATATTAGAACTCCACCGATAATACGCTTGCATACATAAGGTAATGTACAACCCAAATTATAGGTGTACTACCCGTATGAAGCACACATTCAACTACGAACGTTTTAACCGCAACAACTTTAATATACGCTATTGGAGCTGGAATTTCCGCGGCTGCTGGCACCAGACTTGCCCTCCAATAGGTCCTTGTTAAAGGATTTAAAGTGTACTCATTCCAATTACAGGGCCTCGGATATGAGTCCTGTATTGTTATTTTTCGTCACTACCTCCCCGTGCTGGGAGTGGGTAATTTACGCGCCTGCTGCCTTCCTTAGATGTGGTAGCCGTCTCTCAGGCTCCCTCTCCGGAATCGAACCCTGATTCCCCGTTACCCGTTGCAACCATGGTAGTCCAATATACTACCATCAATAGTTGATAGGGCAGACATTTGAAAGATCTGTCGTCGGTACTAGACCATACGATCTGCAAATTATCTAGAGTTCAACCAGTATAACGATTCCCGAAGGTATCGCTTGGTTTTAGCCTAATAATTGCACACCTTCCAAAAGGTTGGTGTTTATATTGCATGTATTAGCTCTAGAATTACCACAGTTATCCAAGTAACTGATAATGATCTAAGGAACCATAACTGATATAATGAGCCTTTTGCGGTTTCACTTTTATATCGTGTGTACTTAGACATGCATGGCTTAATCTTTGAGACAAGCATATAACTACTGGCAGGATCAACCAGAATAATGTTATATTTTCCACTGAATAATAAATATATATAATATTTTCACCTATATTATATATAATTATTTTTCCTCTCTCTCTCTCTCACATTTAATCATTACCATGTCTTCCAACATAATATAAAACTATAATATTAAAAAATAATATTATATTTATCTTATGCCAATAATGATTAATATAATTCCAACCACCAATCATAATATTATAAGCCACCCATATAATATTATGTCCAATATCATCATCTAATAGCAACTAATAACTCTACCAAGTTATTATTTTTATTTAATGATAATGCTATATTCCCACCTTTTGAATAAACATATCATCAAAAAAAACTTTATCAAAAATTATTATTAATTAAAGAATTTGCAATTCATTTTTTCTAACTCCAAAGTTGATCACATATGATACAAAATAATTTTTAAAAAATATTTTATTCATGATCATACAATGTTTTATAATACCACCAACCAAACCATCTTCCAAATGAAACAAAAAAAAAAAAAATTTTTTTTTTTTAGTTCACGAGCAAAATCAAAAATTTCCATATAAATTTTTTTCTTATACAACATTTCTAGCAATTTCCATTATAATAATATAAAAAAAATGCTTTTTTTTTCTCGCCAAGAAAATTTTCATACAATGTTTTGCCTTCCTTATTCTTATTTTAGTTCACGAACAAAAATAAAAATTTTCATACAAAATTTTTTTTTACACCATATTTTATACTCTCTTCCATATAAAAATATGAAAAAAAAATACTTTTTTTTTCCTCGCCAAGAAAATTTTCATACCATTTTTGCCTTCCTAATTCCTATTTTAGTTCACGAACCAAAATAAAAATTTTCATACAAAATTTTTTTTTTATACCACATTTTATACTCTCTTCCATATAAAAATATGAAATAAAAACACTTTTTTTTTCCTCGCCAAGAAAATTTTCATACCAATTTTGCCTTCCTAATTCTTATTTTAGTTCACGAACCAAAATAAAAATTTTCATACAAAATTTTTTTTCACACCACATTTTATACTCTCTTCCATATAAAACATGAAAAAAAAATTTTTTTTTTCCTCACAAAGAAATTTTTCATACCATGTTTTGCCTTCCTAATTCTTATTTTAGTTCATGAACCAAAATAAAAATTTTCATACAAACTTTTTTTTTACACCACATTTTATACTCTCTTCCATATAAAACATGAAAAAAAGTACTTTTTTTTCCTCGCCAAGAAAATTTTCATACCATGTTTTGCCTTCATAATTCTTATTTTAGTTCACGAACCAAAATAAAAATTTTCATACAAAATTTTTTTCCACACCACATTTTATTCTCTCTTCCATATAAAACATGAAAAAAAATACTTTTTTTTCCTCGCCAAGAAAATTTTCATATCATGTTTTGCTTTCCTAATTCTTATTTTAGTTCACGAACCAAAATAAAAATTTTCATACAAAATTTTTTTTCACACCACATTTTATACTCTCTTCCATATAAAACATGAAAAAAAATACTTTTTTTTTCCTCGTCAAGAAAATTTTTACACAATGTTTTGTTCAACGACGAGCTCGCTTCACCTGACTATTCCTCGCTTCACCTGACTATTCCTAATAGCTTGCTGGGCCACTTCTACTAAAAGCGCAAAAAAAAAAAAAAAAAAAAAAAATTGGAAAAGCTAGCTTCGGTGAAATAAAGGTTAGTTGGCTTAAAATTTTGGGTAGTAGAAGGAGGAGTAGGGTCGACCCGGCCCAAAAAAAATTTTTTTTTTTGTTTTTAATTGTAAAAGTTACCTCTTGTTAAATGAACGTGGTCGGCATCAAAATTTAGGGTCGGAGCAGGGGGGGAGGGGCTCTCCTACCCAAAAAAGACCAAAATTTTTTTTTTATCAAAAAAATTATTTTCGATGAAATAAAGGTAAGTTGGCTTAAAATTTTGGGTAGTAGAAGGAGGAGTAGGGTCGACCCTGCCCAAAAAAAATTTTTTTTTTTGTTTTTAATTGTAAAAGTTACCTCTTGTTAAATGAACGTGGTCGGCATCAAAATTTAGTGTCGGAGCAGGGGGGGAGGGGGTCTCCTACCCAAAAAAGACCAAAATTTTTTTTTTATCAAAAAAATTATTTTCGATGAAATAAAGGTTAGTTGGCTTAAAATTTTGAGTAGTAGTAGAAGGAGTAGGGTCGACCCGGCCTAAAAAAAAATTTTATTTTATTTTTTTAATTGGAAAAGTTACCTGTCGTTAAATGAACGTGGACGGGATGAAAATTTTGGATCGGAGCAGGAGGCGAGGGGGTCTCCTACCCAAAAAAGACCAAAATTTTTTTTTTATCAAAAAAATTATTTTCAATGAAATAAAGGTTAGTTGGCTTAAAATTTTGAGTAGTAGTAGAAGGAGTAGGGTCGACTCGGCCCAAAAAAAAAATTTTATTTTATTTTTTTAATTGTAAAAGTTACCTCTTGTGAAATGAACGTGGTCGGCATCAAAATTTAGGGTCGGAGCAGGGGGGGAGGGGCTCTCCTACCCAAAAAAGACCAAAATTTTTTTTTTATCAAAAAAATTATTTTCGATGAAATAAAGGTAAGTTGGCTTAAAATTTTGGGTAGTAGAAGGAGGAGTAGGGTCGACCCGGCCTAAAAAACAATTTTATTTTATTTTTTTAATTGGAAAAGTTACCTGTCGTTAAATGAACGTGGACGGCATGAAAATTTAGTGTCGGAGCAGGGGGGGGAGGGGGTCTCCTACCCAAAAAAGACCAAAATTTTTTTTTTATCAAAAAAATTATTTTCGATGAAATAAAGGTTAGTTGGCTTAAAATTTTGAGTAGTAGTAGAAGGAGTAGGATCGACCCGGCCCAAAAAAAATTTTTATTTTATTTTTTTAATTGTAAACGTTACCTGTCGTTAAATGAACGTGGTCGGCATGAAAATTTTGGATCGGAGCAGGAGGGGAGGGGTCTCCTACCCAAAAAAGACCAAACATTTTTTTTTATCAAAAAAATTATTTTCGATGAAATAAAGGTTAGTTGGGAATGGGTACCCGGCCCAAAAACTTCAAAATCTTTTTAAATCAAAAATGCTAGATAATTGAAATGTAAAGACATTGTGTATAGTGTTTTTCTTTACATAAATTGAATTTTAGGACTTTTTATTGAATTTTTGATTATATAAATCGAAATTTAATCCATTTAATTAAATAAATTTCATTTTAAACTATTTAACTAAATTATTATACATATAAATCTTAATTTTTTTAAGGCATTTAATTTCATCAATATCAATACTATTTTGCAAATAATATCGAATATAGAAAATTTTCATATAAAAAAAGTTTTTTTTTTTACCTTGGAAAGAAAAATTTTATATCATGTTTTGTTATTATATTTTTTTTTTTTTCATTAAGACTAATAATTTTTAAAAATTATTTTATTTATGAT
>CAXFZM010000218.1:0-19891 GCA_964007475.1 Hybos culiciformis
GAACTGAATTCTGGTTCTTATTGCAATGTCCATCTTTATCAACGTGATCGTTATCCATTCGATTTGTTGGCACCATGTACGGTGATAATGATGGATGATAGCCAACAAATTCTACTCGTAGTTCATCACACCATTGTGAAGAAAGTGATTGAATCATTGAGTGAATTGGATGATTGGCCAAATATTGCTACAATTGAAACCGATATCCCACTTGAATGTGTTCGTATTTATGGTCCAAAAACTTTGAACTTTCTTCACACACAGTTCTCATTGAATCATGAATTGTGCGAGAAAATAATCAAGACCAATCATTCGATTTGCATTGAAGATAAGAAGAACGAATCTACCATAGATTCAATGGTGAAGAATGCGAAATCATATACCAAGCAATCGCCGCTCACATTGACCATCATTCATCGTCATTATTGTAAAGTAAATGCGACCAAATCAATTGATGCCTACGACTTGCTCATTCCAACTGTGATGCTTCGTTCGTTTTGGTATAAATTGAATGAAAATCGTGCTCATCTAAGTGGTGGTGAACGAGATCTTGGTGTCATGGCCACTGAAACTGAATCATTGTTCTATCCACATATCGGCTACTTGGATCTCCCGTTACCAGAACAACGATCATTCTACGATAATGAGAGTATGCAATTCATACCAGAGAAACCGTACATAATCCGTGATCAGAGCATACTACAAGACCTAGCACGAAATGGCGTCACATCTAAACCTGTGCCACACGAGGACAGAGCATTGGTGAACGTATTCATTCGATACCATCATGGGAGACCACGTGAACGAGATTTACTGTGCGTAGATCATTCTCTTATTGGTGCTGTTCAAATTGGTCACTACTCTATACGTAAGGGCGAATGTGGTGCCATTGGTATTGCGCTATACAGTCAATTGATCAAGTGCTTGCCTCTATTGAAAGAAAAGTTTATTGACAAACCAACAATCGAGTGCTCGGCTTCAGTGTTGACCATCCATGACGTTATTCGACCAGTATCTTTCACCATAATGCTAAACGACCAATTAACTTAGATTGTCAGCCAAGAACTTTTTTGCATCGCGCATTTCCTGTAAATAAATGCAAAAATTAGAAAATAAAACTCATAATTCAAAACGACTCCAAGGTCTTACCTCATCCGATGAACTGTGGTCCAATCCAGCGTAAACCTTGAACTCATAATTGGTCAAGTGTTTCTTCAAAAAGTCACGAGTTCTTGCGCCCCAATTCAATGGAACAATTCCATCTCGATCACCGTGACACTGTAGAACAGGAATGGTAGAATGAGGGATGCTCTCGATCTTGGTGTGCAATGGAACCCAGCAGCTTAGTGCCAATATGCCAGCCAACTTTTTTGGATAAGTGATGGCCGAGTACAGCGCCAATGCACCACCTTGCGAGAAACCACCCAGCATGATCTTGTCCGCTGGTGTGCCAGCTTTCTCCTCTTCATTGATCAAGTTGTGCACCAATTTCTTGGCGTTCTCAATGCCTTCTTCATCCACAAGACCATCCGCTTCCAATGAATACAAATCGAACCACGATGGCATGGGGAAACCACCATTCAATGAAACCGGCATTACTTTTCTGTTTCACAACAATAAACAAACAAAACAAAAGTTAATCAAATTAGAAAACAATACAAACAAAAATCGTTAAAAAAACTCACGCTGTCGGGCAAATTGATTTCACGTTTGGTGGTTTGATTGCAGCAATGCTGGACGACCATCCAGCACCAGTGTCACCAAGTCCATGAAGAAAGATGATCTAGAGAATAGACCAATTAGAATAAAGTCGTTTGTCATCAACAATTCGAACTTACCGTCGCTGTGTGACGAGCAGTAGCATTCTTGATAAAAGTTTGACTCATTGTTGTGATTGTTGTCGAATAAACCAATTTGGATGAACAAAGATGTGATAAATATAAGAAAGGAGAGTTACGATTGTGAGGTGTTTTGCCAGTGTGTTTATTCTCCGCGTTGTCCACTTTCTTTCATCGATCTTTCTCGAGTTGTACATTTAACTTCTTGAGTTCTTTTCTCGACCACAAATGTCGAGATAATTGTGCCGATATCTTGTTTATTTGATAGCACTGAAAATAACGTGTTTACACATCGAGAATCCATCTCGAGTTTGTTTTGCTCGAATGTCGAGAAATCATCTAAACCGCTATGTACCGCCATCTACCGAGTGTATAGTGTACCAAAACATTCGATACAAAAAAAACTCGAGCCAGCATATTGGTATCGTTATCATATCAGTGAATGATAGATTTCATTTCGTTTCTTCGCATCCATCGACATTTATTTGCACAAGTTTAGATACGCGAGCACTACACGAACCAGATTGAGCAGACTGTCTTGTTGTTGTTGTTGATCGTGATCAGGTGTTCATCATGTTACTCTTGCCATTTCTCTACAATTTATTCATTGTCCAGAACGTGGATGTGACTAGTGATGAAAGTGCTGTGATCAACACCACTAATGTTCACAATATTGAGTATGAATTCGAGAAATTCATTCAACTTTACAATAAAACGTACTCGAAACACAGTGACGAATATGAACGAAGATTGATGAATTTCAAGCACTCGTTGGAGAAGATCAACTTTCTCAATGAGCAACGTGAACACGAACACGATGCTCGTTATGGTGTGACACGATTCGCTGATTATAGCCACGATGAATTCACCAACATTGGTGAGTACAAGTATTGTTGAGTAGTTGAGCACCACAGTTTTTTGATCAATATTTTTTCATTATCATGAACGCAGTGACCAAGAGTAAGCACCAGCAACGTGAAGATCGAAAACGTCGTCACATCAATGTTCTAGCATACAATCAACTTCGTCTTCAATTGAAGAACGCGTCCACTCGATTCGATTGGCGTGACCGCAATGTTGTCAGTAGCGTTCGTAACCAAGGCAAATGCGGCGCATGTTGGGCACACAGTACAGTGGCCACAATCGAATCCATGGTGGCCATTCGCACTGGACGATTGACTGAATTCAGTACCCAGCAAATGGTTGATTGTTCGAAGAGCGAGAATCGTGGTTGCCATGGTGGTGATACGTGCTCAGCTCTCATATGGTTGGACGAGAAGAACATCACACTGGAGAGTAGCGCTGCATATCCAAATGAAGAACAATCAGGCGCATGTCGTATGAAAGCGGATGCAATTGGCGTTCGTATACGTCCCAATTATACTTGTGATAATTTCGTTGATAAAGAACATGAAATGGTGAAGTTGCTGGAATCACACGGTCCACTGGTGGCTGCTGTTGACGCATCCACATGGCAACACTATCTTGGTGGTATCATTCAGTACCACTGTTACGGCCATTTGAATCACGCAGTCCAAATCACTGGCTACGATATTGGTGGTTCCATTCCATATTACATTGTACGTAACACATGGGATGAAGAATTCGGTATCAATGGTTATCTTCACATTGCTATTGGCAACAATCTTTGTGGTATAGCGGAAGAAGTGTCCACCGTGGACCTTGAATCGATTCCATCATCCTTTTATGCATGATCATCGTTTATCGTTTATCAGCAAGATCGATGTAGAGGCCGAATATAAGTGCTGACAACAAACACCACAGTGGAGTGAACACTATATACATGGGCATGATTGGTAGATAGTCTAATTTGATTACCAACAACAATTCGAACATTACTTTTCAACGGTGTACCAAACGTGACCATATAGCTCATTTCATTACCATAGTTGAAAGTGTGAACGCCAATTGTTGCGAGAAATTTTCGTAGTGTTATAAAATCCCATATCCACATGGGCAATAAAGTTAGAAACCAATTCTGTTTAGAGTGTGAAACAAATACAACATCTAGTAAAATGGAAAAACAGAGTGAAATTCATACCAAGCGGATTTATCATCCAATTTCATGAGAATCAGCCAAAATTGCGTCAATAGAAGAATGTCAATAATGGCCGATCGCATTGGCAATTGCATGTTGAAAATTGTGAGACTCATCTTTAACGTATGTCAAGTGTAACAATGGTCGTCGTGATGACGTATTGACAAGAATGATGTACACTCGACACACAATTCGTGTATTACACAACAACAACACACCGCAGTTCATGTCCGAGAAAGTTCCAGGAAAAGAAACTCGGGTAACTCAAAACTTTGTGAACATTTCCGGGAACACCGCCCCACATCAACTTCTCACAACTTCTTGATCAGTCTTCTCCAATCGTTTGATGCTACTGGAATCTAAATTATCTGGATTCGGGTGACCATTATCGTTGATATTGTTGCTGCTGTTGTTGTTTGTTGTTGTTTTGGCCACTAACGTTGGTGGTGCCAATGTTGATGAATGGTCGTGCATCATTGGAACCCGCGTGACCAACGGATAGTGCTTTCTTCTTGAACAATTCCAGTAGCTGTACACTCTCTGATCGTTTAATACCTTTCATGTCGAGAATCTTCTGGAATTCACCAATATCATGTTCGTGGAATAGTTTGAAGTAATTCTCCACAAACATAGTTGGTTGATCAGTTGGAGACTAGTACAATTTTCAAGATCATTTCCGCTTTGCTCATTCTCATTCACCACAGTGGTAGCGTATGTTTGTGGTATACCCGAAGTGGCATTGAATTTATAATCAGGCAATTCCAACAATGTCTTCTTCAGCGTATGCGAATCAAGAAGCAATTGCTCGGCACCACCATGACTCAGTGGTTTGCATTTGAATATGTATGATGAACTTGGTGATGAATGTGTTCACAAAACGGTGGCAACAATCGTGATATTGAGTGGGCAATTCGCTTAGATTTTCGCGTATCACAGGGAATAGATCGTGCACAGTGGTGGTCAGTGTCACCACTACGGACTTGGACGCAATGGGTGTGCCAACATTGGACCACTGTGTTCGTGCCATCATGGTCAGTGGTGTATCGCAACTGTACTCCGATCGAATGAGCTAACAATTGAACACAATTCCAGTGTGATACTATGAAACACATCGCATTCATTGCTCATGTTAATTCGTTCAATAGTGGTGGATCAATTTTCTCTTGCATCTTCTTCTCCAATTGTTGTGTGGTTTCCAAGCAGTAATTGGATGTCAGTATGATGCTACACACTTGAATGATCTCAGTGATTGTGTACGATTTACTTTCCAATTCTTTTTGAAATATCTGCAAGAATCCACCACTACCACTGGAGGAGGCGGCCATCGATCGACTAGCGGATAGAACCAATGAATTTGGAAATAGAGCTCAATGAAATGTTCGAACCAACGCGTGAATGTTTGCTTGTAATACTCGTTGTGCGTATTCACGTAAATACTTCTGAAATGTGTTCGATAACGAGACCAAACACAACTTGTTACTCAATGAAATGCACTGGATTAGACAATTCTTGTATTGAGTGAACAGCTTGCCACTGGTGCCGAAAATTTCAGATTTCAATGATTCACGTGCAATCAACTTCTTATTTTCTTCAAATCAATTGTTCCAACAATTTTTTCGAAATTCCGATCTTGTGCTTCCACGTAAATGTGTAGATAATTCTCGAAACATGAAGTGATCAAACTACCAAACGGATTCGTCAAGAATGGATTCTTGTTCGCCACCGACATTCGGTTGTTGATCACGTATAGTTATACCCGGAGAACGTTGCGATAGTAGCTTCTCGAATGCAGTTGTTTTAGTTATAGCTGGCAATAATAGATTCACATCCAATTCAGCTAATCGATTCTTCATCACTTTCATCAATTGTTGGTGAGTTATACGACAAAATTCCACTGCAATACATTCACTTCATCTCCCATTTGGGTGGAAAGATGAATGCAATCTTCTTCTCGAATACCATCAAATTTTTCTTGAACCACGAAAATCGTTTGTCAATTTTATCAACCACGCTATATCTTGATTATCTTGCAAATAACGTTTTATACTCCGATAGTTCCACAATCCACAAACCACGTCAGTAATTCTCGTTTATATTCGGCTCTAAATTCGATAGAACCGAGCAAGCTTCAGCAGCAGTGATTGAATTTGTTGTGGCGTGAATGCAGTGTTTGTCTTTTGAATGTCGAATTGCATCATGGAATTCAATGAGAATTTGATCACCAATCGCTTTGCAATCAGCTTCAATTTCATCGGTCAGCTTGAGGATGTGTGGAATGTGTCGGAAACCGTTCGAATTGCTTCAGTACATCACGTAAACCTTGTTACGTTTTATCTGCCAAACCATACTGATGTTTTTTAGCTGCATCTCTGTAAATTAGAAAATTGCAGAAAAAAATGAAACAAGTGTTTTGGAATGCAAATGAATAATGCAACTTACTTGAGAATGAATGTTCCTTGCACTAGAATATGTAGATTATTAAGCATAATGATGGAGGATGTGAGATTACGTTTAGCATTATCCAACAACTTGATGTTCGAATTGATTTCACTAACAATCTTATCCGATTGTTTAGCTTGTCTTTGATTTCATTGATAACATCTGTTAGCTCTATAATCTGTGTACGAGCATTATCCAACGTTTGTCGACCATTCTCTTCTACACTTTTCTGTGAACATATCACGTTTCGGATGTCGTTTTCCAATTCACTATGTACACAGATCTTCAAAAACATAAATTAGGAAACACCCAAAAGCACAAAAAGGAAAAAACTCAACTTACGCAATACGATTGGTCAATATTTGTAGAACACATCATCAATGTTGGACAATGATTGTTCGTTGGGGAATATTTTGTTGATGTACTCGATAGAATTGAATTCATTCGGTGGCACTTTCGATGATACCAACTACAAGTCAAAACCATTAGTGATGAATATCTAAGCATGATGGAAATGAACAAACCTGATCGAGAATGTTGTTTGATGTGATTGCTGATCTTGTTGGATGAGGCCATGGTTGGGTGTGTATGAGAGTAAAAGTAGTGATCACCAAGTGTTGATTGTGTTGCTGTTCAAACCGTCACCAGCACACGTCGATTGTTGTGTGGCAGTACAACCACTCTCAACTTACACTCTTCTCTTTCTCTCTACATCCCTCTCTGCTTGATTCGCTTTCTCGCCGCTCTTTCTGTCTGACGCTCGCTGCACACTCGTCACACAGCACTCGTGTTCGGGTTGATTGCAGTGAAGTGCAGCGCAACACTAATCGTGAACAACCGGATCGCATTTCAAATTCACTTTCATTCCATCACTCGACCAGAGCAGATCACACACGACCAGGACTAGAAGAATGTGGTCAGTGACAAGTGGTCGTTCGGTTGTGTTGATGGGCACATCACTGGCCACTCTATCAATACCTCACAGTTCTATACTCGTACTACAAACGATGTCGAAATTCATCAATTCGTGTGGAGAAATTGATCATCTATCCGATCAAATCGTTGCCAGGCATTGAAGTGAACGAAGCTGAGATCACCGAAGATGGTTTGAAGTTTGGCCAATACGTGATCGATCATTTGTTTTATTGAGTGAATCGAATAACTTCATCACACAACGAACTAAATCGAAATTGGCACTGATTCAAGTCGCACTTCAAGGCACTAAACTGCACTTGAATGCACCGAATATGGAACCAATCACTATTGACTGTCTATTCACAATACGCCCTGATCAGAAGGTGGTTCAATTTAAAATCTGGAAAATGGACACAGAAGGAGTGGAGTGTGACCCGGTGGTTAGTGAGTGGTTCACCACGTTTCTTGAATTCACCCACACGTTTGGTACGATTCGTGAACGGCCTACAACAACGTTTGACCAGCATTCAGCACCGGACCAAAGTTGAAGTGACTCTAGCGAAACGTTCGCGTGTCATCTACCAGGATGGTGCTCCGTACTTGCTGATCAACAGTAAATCAGTGGATTCACTGAACACAAGAATACCTAAAGAGGATCGTGTTACGTACAAGAATTTCCGTCCCAACATTCTCATCACTAATGCAAGTGAATTCGATGAAGATAGATGGGATGAATTCTTTGATAGGTGATGTCCGAATGAAGAATGTGAAACCGTGTACCCGTTGTGTGCTCACCACTGTCAATCCACAATTGGGTGTGAAGAACAAGAATCGAGAACCGTTGCGTACAATGTTCACATTCCGAGTGAACGACAACCTACGTCACTTGTACCAGGATACACCATTGTTTGGCACCAATCTGGGTGCCCACTCACTGTCAATGGTTCGATTCGAGTTGATGATATTATCCATCTTTGTGATGATGGTTTGAAGAGCACTGATTTTTGAACACTCAACATTCAAATCATTTTCAAAACTTTTGTTGTTGAAAATATTCGTGGCAAATTTGTAAAATGAAGATCCTACGAATCTATAGAAAGAAAACAGCAATGAAAGAAATCACAACCAACAAAAACCAAGAAAGTCGAGTAGAATACAATCGCTTTGTACAGTGTGGAATGATTGAAACGAAACAAGAATTCACTTGTCACACATTATGCAACGATTTATTGTCCGTGTGATTCGATTTCGTCTTCTTCTTATTCTTGTTCTTCTTGTTCATATTATTCTCACCATTATTCGCATCATGATCACCAATTTCACCACCATCATGCTTCTCCTCTTTGTAGGCAGATTTTTTCACTTGACTATTGTCGTCAAATTTTGCTGGATCACCATTAGTTTCATCACAAATCGATTGATGACTAGGCGATAGTGATGACTTGAATTTGATTTCATCCTTGTTGGATTTATTGTTTGCGGTTGTGGATTGAATCGAGTAGACGAGTACGTTCACGAACATTTCTCCGGTATGGTGGTGGGACGATGCTGACGACGATGTGGATGCCGAAGTGGACGACGACGTGGATGACGATGCACTGGATGTCTCTTCATAAGTTCCGTTTCCATTTCACTGTCACGCATTCCAATTCCGGCTTGGATTTGATAGAACGATTCACTTTGTTGCCTTTACCTTGAGCCTCTCCATTACGTTTCAATGGAATGTATCGAACCAGCAGTAGGTGATGTGTACAATGGGTGTGATGGTGGTGCAGTTGTTGTTGTAACTGCAGCTGCTGCCGGTGATGGTTGCTGATGGCGCCTTCTTTGGTGAATTCGACCGTTGACTGCCCACTACTGTCAGCACTGTCCACCTCATTCTGTAGCTGCTGTTGTAACTGCTGTTGCTGTTGTTGTTGCTGCTGCTGCGACGCTCGAGGATTGATGCCATTCAGTGCTTCAACTAACGATATGGTCTCCGAAACCAGCGGGTATCTCGATCACTGTATCATTGAACACAGCTTCCTGGTTGGTTGGTGGATGGGCATGTTCGGATCGTACTTGCGTACCGCCTTGATCTGTAACAATGCCGGAATGGTACACGACAAATGGCGACAATTGTTGGCTTGGCTAGCGTAATGAATTGGCACAGTTGTTGCACAAACACAGATGTCGACATGGGAGTATGAGTGTATCACGTAGTTCAGCTCATACAAATGACGCACTCGAATGAATTGTCATTCTCGTCATAGTACGGCTTACTGGTCACCGGTGTTGTTCGGTGATGTTGGTTGACTACTGCCAGTGTTTTGCTTGGTCGATTCGCGTCGTGATTGCTTGTTCTCGATGCCATAGATTTCCTGTAACAAATAAGACAATCCATCAGCGAACAACTTCTGCTTCAACGGTTTCATTATGAAAACATTATCGTAGTTCTTCTCAATGAATGCCAGTAACGTATGCGATTGACGTGGTTCGTCGCCACTGGAAACAACGCAGTGAATGGCCACCGGATACAGTAGTGCAGGATCCGTAATCACCTTTATCATCAACAATTTGATTAGAACAATTCATTCACATTGTAATTGGTTGAGAGTGAACAGTGGCGAAGATTCCGAGAATTGCTTTCCAATGCCAGCTTATAGTGATACGGGCCACTGAAATAATCGGTTTGATATCGCATACCACTTGGGGTGGTTTCCTCTTTACACAGAAAGTAGATGGTCACGTCACAATCCACATCCGAGTCCATGATGAATTTCAATCGAATAAAAGTCCATCGTTTTCCCAATTCCGTATCATCGCCACCAGTTTTACCATCGCCACCAGTTTTACATCGCCACCAGCAGTACCAGCATCAACCACTTTATTCTCTTCAGCATCACTCCATCAGCATCACCACCACCAGTTTTACCATCACCATCTTCATTCGCTTTCTCGCCATTGTTTGGTGCAATCAGCTTCAGTGTTTCCTTACGAATGTTGATCAAACGCATTCAACATTTGCATTGGTTCACCAGATAACGGCGCTGCATATGGAAACGGATTCGGCTTGCCACCCAAATAATTCAAATCATAATTTTCACCAAACAAATACGATTCAGGTTGCGAAGTGTCGAACTTATCGCCACCCATAATAAAGTTGGATCCAAAAAACTTTGCACCATTCTTGGGTGGATAATGGTAGTAGTGAGTATTGGCTTGACCATTGTTCGCTTCATTCAAATTACCGTCGACTTATTATGCTGCCCATTCCAACTGATTGACTTAACCGAATTCGTATTCCATATAAGGCGTACAACAAACGAGCAACCAACAATCACAACTAATCGAATGAAATATACAACGAGATTAAGTACGTAGCAAACAAATAAACAAACAAACAACAATAACAACAACAACACGAGTTTCAATCACTCGGCTGACTGCAAGAGACATGAACGAGTGAAGGAAACAAGAGAGAGAAGGAGAGATAGAGTGTGAATGAAGAGGAGGGCACAGGCGAACAACACACACACACACAAACACATAAACACTCAAACTAAACTAGCCGGCTATTTCTACTCAAGTTTGCAGCACAACTAAGTTAAAATAGTTGACACAATTAAGTTAAAATAGTCGGCACAACCAAGTTGAAATAGTCGACACAAATTTGAATGCAACATGATTCGGCGATTCAAGGTTATTGAATCTGCAAATCGTGCCATCGTGACACGAGTGAATGGTTGGTTAAAATATATATTATTACAAATCATGTGAAGAAACAAAATAAATGTGGAAAGAAGACAAAAACAAAATAATCGAATGAAATTCACAAGCAAAACACCATCGAAACACGTTTGTTTTTATGTGATGACCAAATAACCCTCAACCTAATGTGAGTGGTGGTGGTGCTGTTGTTACTGTTGCTGCTGCTGCTGCAATTGATTGCGTCGGCGGTGGTGGTGCAGGTGAAAGAGTCCTTGTGATAACCGATGATCCATTGGCCAAAGGACTGGCTGGTCGTTCGCCTTTCAAATTGTTCGATACGCCATCACTGTTTGGAGGAAACAGAACAAGAAAAGAGAAATGTTAAAGAAGACTTGGACAAGTAGAACAAACCAGAAGCACAAACAAACCTAAGTTGTTCGACCACACTCTCCACATGACGAGTCAGACTACGATTGGGTGAATTGGCCGAATCAGCACTGGTGTTGAGAAGTGATGGTGTACGCCGTTGTCGGTCATCGTCATTCTCTGGTGCTTTGTTTCTCAGTGGAAACATTTGCACTTGCTTGTTGTTCTTCATCGCCACTCACACCGGATGTGTTGAATGAATCGACAAAATCCAGTGCTCCTTCTCGCAATTGAAGGAAGCACTCTAATGAATTAACATGAGCGGATGATACCGAGAATCGTTGAAATTCACTAGATGATCGTAAATAGAAACCTTCGCCGTACTTGGTGAACGCTGTACTATTGATGCCAGTGATGTCCTCCTTCTTGATACAGTTGTATTGGAATTTTCGTTTGAAATCCAGTGTGGAGAAAACGTTCACATCACCAAGATTGGTCAAGCACAGAAGCGAGTGCTCACTTTGTTCGTGATGCGATTTGTTGTTGAATAATCCAACCTCTAATCGACGTACACGTGCACCCTCGTGAGCGGTGAGCTTGAACTTCTGTTGCGGTTTCATGTTCGGCAAACTGAACAATTTGAACTGTTCCTCGGAACAAATGATCACCGAAGTTTTCTCGTGTTCAGGAGCATTATTCTCGAAGATTGGTGCACCATTCGAATCCACTGATCGAACGAACACAATCGGAGCTTTGTGCTTCATTTGAACTTCTTTCGACAATTGCCAGATATTATCAGGACCAGGTTTCACGTAAACATAGACAGTGCCAGCGTTTGTACCAATCCAAAATGTTGGAAGTCGTAGTGTGGAGTCTAGATAAGAAAATGAAATAAAATTCAATTGATTAACTACACCAACAACAATAATCACAAACGACTTACTGTTGAAAATGGTGGCCGAACAGAAGTAAAGATACCGAACCATCGAACTGACCATAGAGTTCTCGGTTTCAGTGCGAGCTTCAATTTGTCTTTCCACTGGTTTCGCTTCACTAGCATCCACAAATCGACTATTCACTCTTTTTGTTTCTTGAATTTTCGATTGATTACTGGTGATGTTACGTTTACTTTTTTGTGAGCGACCACGTCGTAAACGTCGGAATGATTCACGTAATGACTTTTTGAATGATTTACGTCGAGAAATGAGACCATCACCAGAGACAGTTGCCAACGAGCTGGGTTTGAGTGTGGTCTTGAGCACAAGCACTGTGTCGGTTTTACAATCCAGTAGACCGTAGCCGTGTGCTGTACCCACGCCAAGTAGAAACCACGATTCAGAAAGTGTCAGTGCTGTCAGTGCTGCTGGTGGATGAATTTGTACTAATGTAGTGGGTTGGTAACCAGCACCATACGTCACTGCATGACCGTTCACCACCAATGGACTATGACTTTTCCAAACGAATCCTTCACTTTCGCCGATCAATTTCATTTCCACGTTGTTCACTTTGCATTCATTCGATTGTTCACTCAATTGATAGACAACCACTTGACCAGCAGTGCCGCCAATCGACAGCAAACCAGTGTTGGTGCAGAATGCGATCTTACGTATGGCCAATCGAATATCATCACTGAATGGATCGAAGTTGCCCACCTTCTTGAATGGTGGCCACTCGTTTTCACCTTCCAAATCTAAATCAGTCTCGTCACAATCCAGTGGCGCCAATTCATCGTCAGCATTCTGGAACACTTTCGACGAACTGATTGTGTGCAAGTGTTGGAATAGTAGATTGGAAACATCCCAGAAGCGAACAGTGCCATCCTCGTGTCCAGTGATGAGCAGATCGTAGGATTCTTTCTGGTCTTGATGGTATTTACTAATGCCACCACTGATTGGCCACTCGTTCGTGCTGTACTTCACAGTGCATTCGTTCCGACCAGCTTCCACAATCTTCTCGAACACACTGGCACTGACACTCGAGTAGTGCTGTGAACACGTGATTGGCGATGAGTGAATGCAACACAAATATGGTAACTTGAATTGTGGCCACTCCGGTAGTGTCAGATCGATCACCACCAACTCCTCTTCAGCGAGTACCACCAACGCCTTCGGAATGTTTTCATCTGCATAACAATGAGAGAAACGTGACATGCGAATTAATAACCTTGCGCTTGCTATTGTTGCAATCTCTTACCTGAATGAACAACAGCGTAATCAACAACTTTCGATGTGAAATCAAGAACGTGATTCTTTTCGGAATTGTTCTCCGATTGAAATATGATCGATACAGTTTCTTTATCGCCATACGATGCTCTAGGCATGCCACCACTGAATATGAAGAATTCCCTAATTGAAACAAAAATGCAGAAAAAGTTAGAACGATTCAAGCAACACATAACAAGCACTTACTTATTCTTTGTACTATTCCAAGCGATTTTCGTGATAGCCTTACAAGGAAACGGTCCATATGGAACTTTTGAGGAATTTTGCACCGAATGTGAATCTGATTTCGAGTTCCACGTTATATAGCTGCCGTCGTTGTGAGAGGTTATGAAATTGACACCATCATTATTCCATGACAACGATTCTAATTGCTGATAAAAATAAAGCAAATAAATTGTTAGCAAACTGAATAGAAAAATGTGGATAGTGACACAAACCTGATCGATGTTGAAATGATGAACAAGTGTGTTGTGTTCATAGTCCCATAGAACAATGAGTGATCTGGTGAAGCCAATCAGCACTTGTCCTTTATTGTTGGGATGCTCGGCGATGGCTTCCACTGGTCCAGGTTTGAATTTGAGCTCTTCATTGATGGTTCTAAGAATCACTTCTTGCTTGATGATCGTATTGCAACGTAGATCTCTACTATCGAGCAAGTAAACATCAGCCGCTTTGGTGCCCACAAATAGAATATCGTTGGCTGGACTGACAGTGAATGATGTGATTATACGGTTACTATCATCATCGACGAATTCTTCATTTCGATGTAATCGTTTCACACTGGGTTGATCGACTTGATGAGCAATTTGTAGCAGATGCAATGATTGATCCGAACACAGCACCACCAATTGGCCACGTTTGGGTATGAAATGTAATCGAATCACTTCAACATCTTCTTCAAACTCATAATGAAACTCGACACCAGATTTTCCATAACTGCAAAAGAGAAAAATAATGTTATTGCCACGCAAACAAACATAGAAACGTCTCAACTTACATTTGAATCAATCCTGTTTTAGTACCAATAGCCAGTAAGCCGTAATCATTGTCGTATGCCAAACACGACGGTCCATGCGGGAATCCATGCAGAGCAGACTGTAAACAATGATAAATTAGTAAGAAATAAGAAAACAATCAAAATTCGATAAAACTTACCTTATTGAATTCATAGAATTCTTTGAATGCTCGGATTTTATCCGCATGATGATGATGATGATTTTTGTTGAAGAACTTCATTGTGACACACTTCGCAACACACAATACCACACACGTTGGAAGGATATCAAACACACCAAACACAAAAACAACAGTAAACAACAAACACACCAGCACCGACAAGCGTGAGAATGTAAAAAAGAATGACAATAATAAAAACAACAAAAAATAATAATAAGGAAACAAGTTGATGAATTCTTAGAAATAGCAGTAATTAATTGAACAATAAACAAAAGAAGAAGAAAAAGTCAGCAGCAAATTGAGTAGAATAGATGGTTAGATTAGTAGCAAAAATAATGAAAGTCGAGATTGAATGTTGGAATATCGGATGTCACATTCAATCTGATGATGTGTTAGTTGTAGGTTGTGTAGAGAACGAGATGCAGACACCAAGTGACGACAAGTGTGATGATGAGTAAGTAAGCAAGCACAAACAACACTGGCATCAAGCATACCGCTACACGCACCAGCATGCAATGAGCGGAACCGTTTCCAGGTCTCGATCCTTCTTCTTCTTCTTCTTCTCACTCACTGACGTATGCAGGCTGGTTGTTGATTGAATTTTTAAACAACCAAACCATAGAGTGAACCTCATTTATTCAACCAATTGAGGCGATGATGGAGAGGAGAGGGGAAAGAGTTAGTGAAAGAGAGAGAGAGAGAGAGAGAGAGAGAGAGAGAGAGCGAGTGAGCGCGGGATGCAGAGTAGAATGTTCACAACAAGAGTGTTGGTTAGTGGAGAGCACGCACACACACAGTGAGCACACAGCGGCACACACTCGTTCACAGACAGCGGTGTACTGGCACTGTACACACACACTGGTCTGGGTGTGTCACAACAGGCACGTCATCGCATTCGACGTGCCACTCTGCACAGTGTAGAGAGCGAGTGTACGCACACCTTGTCCAAGTGAACACCAGCCCACTGCCATTTACATTAGCATCTCAGCATTGCACTACACTCTCCACATACACCTTGTCCAACCAACTTTTTATATCGCACTTGCACACACGCTGTCAAGTCAACCATCATCTTCTCCTTCTTCTTCTCCTATCCAGATGATTGAAAAGAAAAGAAGAAGAGAGAAGAGAATGAAGATGGAAGTGAAGGAGAAAGGGGCACAACAACAAGTGTGTTACGCTCCTCTCTCCAATTTCTCGTTTTATTTATTCCACCATTGATGGAATGAACACCTGCAGCGATTGTCGTGTATGGTTGTATGCGAGTGTGATTGTGCGCCGGCATGCACCACAACCAGTACTGGATATGACATTCACTTCTTGCTTCATAGAACACGGTGGTACAACCATAAAGTAGTACACCACAAGTATGTGTCTCGTATAATTACCACTTTGTTCTCTTCTACTCTTCTAATTAATTACCACTTGACTACTGAATGACATTGACATGGAAAGAACGATCGAAAGTACACCCATTTCGTTTCACATAAACGGAGATGATGATGATGAGCATCGAGTATGTGAATCATGTCTCCAATTTATGGTATGTATTAGGTGGAGGACGATAATCGATGGGCATGAAACGTGCTCGCATATCCGACACTGCATACTTCCTTTTGCCAATGTTCTTGAATGCGTTCTCCAATCGAACACCCTCTCTACATTGATTAAACAATTAAAGAAAAAGAAGAAAAGTTAACAACTGCAAGGTGAACAAACACGCAAAGAGATTAAACAAACCTTCGAAGCGTGTCCAATATGGTTTTGAATAGAACGCGATTCTCATCTGTTTTCACATCGATGAAACGAAAACACCACTTCGCTTCATCCAATGTCACCGACATACTGGCACGATCTTTGGCACTTTTACAATTGATCACACGAATCGCGTCCAACGATGTACAGATCTGCTCGACCAAGCTGAGAATGGCCACATTCTTGGTGCTACCAGGACTGAGGTCGATCTCCGCTTTCAGATTGTTCAATAGCTCGTATGCTTGTGTATTGTTTGTGTGATGAGCTTCAATGAATATTTTCAGTCGATCATAATTGGCACGGTTCACGCTTTCTTGAAAGTTTGGCATTGGACTTGTTGACACTAGTGGCAGACTGATGGAAGAAGTGAACATTTAGTAGAATGAATAATGAAGAAAGAATGAAAACAAACTCACGTTGGCATAAGCAGTATTCCAATGTTGAATATCACCCAATTCACATCACATTCAATGTCTGCAGTGCTGAACTCTTGTTCGTCTCTTAAATGAAATGTTAATTGAATTTTCTCACTACAAACAATAAACAAACCACAACAACAATCGATTAGTAAAACAATAATAATAATTGAATAAAGAAACTTACCCATACAAATGAATATCTGGAATGAAATTCAAATCTTCATTCGGTTTCAAATCGAAAGTGAACACAACCGTCAAAATTCGATTGAATTCATTGATCATGTAGATCATATCACCCAGCATTTCTCCTTCATCATCGTACGTGTCCAACAACGATTCTTGCATAATCAGAATGCTTCGTGTACACTGAATGCTTCGTACGAATTCATCGCCATTTTCGGATGATAAACGGTCCATAAGTAGAGTGATGAGTGTGGTGAGTGCTTGTGATTGAACAGACAAGTAACGAAAACGGAATGTCTCCAACAGGACAATGTCATTCTCGTTCATGGCCATAAATTGTGTGAGGTAGCAGGTGAATGCAACACGTTTCAGTGACTCGACGGCTAATTTCAGTTTTCGATTGAATGCATCCAATTCACTGACTGCTGTCACCTGTGTGATGCTTGTCAATCGATCAGTGATTGCACTCAAGCAAGCATTAATGTTCAAATGAATCAAATCAATTGGTTCCATTTCTTCATCGATCAGTTCATGTTCACTCAAGTGTCGAATGTAATGCTCCACTTGACCAACAGCGAACGAACGACACAGATCTATGCACATCCCGTTGATGCGTGCATAAACTCGACGTATTTGGTTCATGTGTTCGCATTCTCGTAATGAATTCATTCCGCTCTCAATTCGTGCTTGATAAGATATCAGTTTGGTCACTTCGAACAACAAACGCCATGTGTTCATCACTTTCGAATGATTCGATGTGAACGTTAGTAGATTGGATTTTTTGAATCCTGAATGATGACAACAGAATGCGCCAACAGTGTGAATCGAACGAACACAACTGTGATCATCGCCATGTTTCTCGTTTGTTTGTATTCGAAATGTTTGCTTGTGCAAATTGATTGGAATGCATTGGAGATGCGATTCAGTCTTGTAAGATGATGCCCGAAATGTTGATGTGGATAAATGATCGTTGATTCGCTCCAATGAATCTTTCAAAAGAGTTGATAATTTCGCGTGTACCAACACTAAGCTTGTGCCCAGTTGTCCATTGATTGAACGATTTGCATCCAACATTCGTTGTAATGCATCAATCAATCGAACTTCATTCTCATTTGACAATTTTCTATGGGAACAAACAGATCAAAATTAATAACGAAATCGAATAATTAGGTCAGTACTTACATGATAAGTTGTGGAATGAAAATGTTCAATTGTGATTCAGTAAGCACTTCTTCAATGAACAACTCATCATGCTCTTTGAAGAGTTTAAAAGCAAACTTGCGATAAATTGGCTTGCTGTATAATTTCAAATTGACCCGTTTGACTAGTTGGTCATCGTTGGGAAAATCATGGAAATTCTGTTCCATGATTGTTTGCATCGAAAGAAGTGAATTCGAACGAGTCAGTGGTGAGGGCAGTGATGGTGTTGCGTGTAGATCTGCCAATGATGCGTGTCGTTGTACTCGAAAGGGCATGAAAGTTGAGTACCACAAAACACCGATTGCTTCACCAGTATGTAACGATCTCCACACAAGCTTGTTCGATTGTTGTTGGTGGTGGTGGTGTTGTTGTGATGAAAGAGTGGGATGATGGATGTGTTGATGTTTTGGTTGTTGTTGTGGCTGTGATTGGTTTAGGTCGATGTAGAGCACGCTGGCAAGAATCGACTTTTCATCCAGCATTCGCAACACAGCATGCAATTCCAGCTTGTATCGATTTACTTGATCTGGTAGCCCGATTTGTTGTATGAAGTGGGGATTAATTGAATTGACAATCTCCGTTCTTCCCACACACAACCAAGTGGAGAGAATGAGTGAGTGAGCAAACACACGTACAAAGTAACGTGGTGTATGTGCAACGAGGCTAACCGTTACATTTTCGCACACCAACGAGAGGAAACGAGTGCCGGCTACAGTAGATGTAGTAGACAATGGTAGTGCTGTGCTTGCGGCCACTGATGTTGCCACCACTGTTGAGGTCGACGAAGATGAGGAGCACGAGGAGGTCGAATGAGACCTCTGCAAAGTCGATCGCCACTTGAATGATGATGGTGAAAAGGACCACCACAATGCGGGCAAGGATGAATGTGCAGTAGGAGATAGACCATCTTCGTCATCGGCATTCTCATCATAATTAAGATCTTGACGGAATGTGCAAAAGAACGCATTCCACAAAGCCAGTGACGAGTAACCAAACGCATCAATCCATCGATCACAGGTCGCCTTGTCGTTGCACACAAATTCGTAACATTCCAGTTTGACGCCATTTTTGTAATTATTGTTCAAAGTGAATCGGCATTGATCACTTGGATCACGTTGTATGGCAATTTGATTCAACACCACCACCACTGTACCACTCGATGCATCAGCACTCGTGGTGGTAGTTGTGGCGGTAGTGATTGTTTGGCTAGTTTCATTCGCATCTTTATCCACTTGTACATGATCACATTCACATATGAATAGTAGATTACCACGTAATCGGCAGTAGCATTGTCGATATGACGATTGTGTCACAATTCGTTTGCGAAGAACATTGAATGTTCCACTAGCATTAGTGCCACCACCACCATCGTTCTTGTTCGAGTGTTCGATGGTGTACGAATCATCGAATGTGATGCCAACTTTGCCTTGATGATCGAAATGAGTGTGATCATTCGATAGAAGTTCATGAAAGCATTCGACATTCACAATCATCGAAAAGCATTTCGTTGGTTCGCAATCGTAGATGAGATGAGTTGGTTTGTTTTGAATTGAATGCGAAATCAGCTAGTGCTACCATAACATTACGCATTTGTGTAACAGTAAAATTGAATAGTGTTGAGTGGATGTG
>CAXFZM010000219.1:0-14047 GCA_964007475.1 Hybos culiciformis
AGTAATGAAAGGAAAAGGGCAAGAAAGAAAAAGTGAGGGGGAGAAAGATGTGGAAATACGGAGTGGGGAATTAGGAAATCAACACACAAATGACAAACAATAACAAGAATCATGCAGTGAAATATTAACACACTAGAAGAAAGAAAGAACAGTGCCATGGATTGTACCCCAGTAGTGAATAGAGAAAATAATAATAATAATAATATCATCCAAATGAGAATGTTAGAGGGGAATAATCAAGCGACCTAACAAGCACGAAAGATTATCGATCCATCATATTCCTGCCTACTGCATTTGGTGCACCCGAGTGTGATGGTGAGAATGGCACCAAGTCACACACACACACGCACAATATTATGACCAAACTAACAAGCTGAATGAATGAATTATTGGAGGAAGGAAAGAGAAATAGAAAGCAAGAATGTCAAATTTCGTGACTTACGTTATTTGCTGGTTGTTGTTGTTGTGGTTGTTGTTCGTGCGTACCGATTGGCATTATACTGGCTGCTGTTGTTGTTGTTGAAGCACTGGCCTGTAAATCGACCCCCACCACAGTCGATTGATGTCGTCATTGGTGTGATTTCGTGGTGCGGGTGTGTGGTGAGCTTGGTGTATATGATGGTGATACTGAGCTGGTTGCTTGGGTTTCGCAATAATTAACGTTAGTAGGGCCGTCGGCATTCTTCAATGAATTCGCTGCGGTTTCATAATCAGCTCCAATTAAATCCAGTTGATTGACGCAGAGAATCATATCGCCCACAGCTAGACCAGCGTTCTCTGCCGCACTGCCAGCTTGCAATGTCCGAAACAAACACACCCGACCATGTTCATAGTGTTTGCCTTCGATGATCATGATGCCCAATCCTTGAGCACCTTTTCGCACTGTGATGGTTCGAACACCACTGAAACGGGAGTACTTCTCCTCAAGGAAATCATCATAGTAGATGGGAAATTGTGTTAAAGGTTTCACTGCATTTCGAGGAGAGCATCCTCTCGTCTGAGCACCACCATTCTGTACACTGGACACGCTAATCCCTTGATGATAGCGGATGCATTCAAATGTGACCGACCATAAAGAACAATGCCGTTCACTTCTAATATTTCATCGCCTATTTGTAGTCGACCATCCTTGAATGCACTACCTTTGGATGCATACCGCATATGAACACACTCATCTTCATCCGATCACGATTGCCCGCCAGACTGATGCCCAGTCCTGCGAGACCTTTGTGCAAATCCACCAACAATGTTGCTCCACTCACGTCGCTATACTTCTTTTTGATTTTTTTCTATATTTTTTTCAACAACAAAAAATAAAAAATAAAAAATAAATTATTTAACAAAAAATCAAATTAATTTTTCAAAACGAAAACACTCAAATAATTAGAAAATAATGAACTATGAAAAACACGAAAAAAAGCACAACTAAATGAAAGTGGAAATATAAATCAATAATTCAAAAGAACAATCTTGAAACACAAAAACACAACAATGTACAAGAAAAACGTTGCAGTGAAGTGAACTTTTGTGCGAACAAAAATCGATATCAATGGAAACGCGAACTAGAGCAAATAGCAGAACAAAACAACCGCAAAAGAAAAGAAACAAGAATGCGAACCATAAATGTCACGCGAATCATCAGCCACCATCGCACGCTCGACACAAACCATCGATGACATTTGATCGTGCAATTGCATTTACAACTTTCAATTCGCAACTTCCAAAATCAACAACAACAACAACTAGTCACTTTGGTTAGGAGTTTGAATTGTGAAGAAGTTGAGCAGGAAGTAGAAGTAGCGGACGACAACGATGACAATTAGTGGATGATCGCATTTGATTTGTGATGAAGGCTGGAGGCGATATGACAAACTGACCATATCTCACCATCTCATGTTTGTCTGCTTGTCACTCAGCACACTGCCACTCGATACTCTGTTGTTGAGAATTCTTCTTTTTTTCTTCTATCATTTCCTTCTTCTTGTCTGTTTATTTGTGTACATGGTTGTTGACAAACAAACAAACAATGGAATATGAATAAGAATGAATAAAGAGAAGTTGGTTGTTGGTTGTTTGTTTAGGGTTGGGCGGTACATTCACACGCTTCCTTAGTGACTGACAACACAAACATGGAGAAGAAGAAAAAGAAGACAGACACGACATTCGCACGCCAATCGTTCAATTCATGTGCGGCAGTGCCAGTGCTGTTCGAGTTTTTATATTCTGTTCACTTCCTTTTCTTTCATTCTCTTTCTCTTGCTTTCTCTTGCTCTCTCTTTCTCTCTCATTCTCACTCGAATGCAGTACTTTTACTCCGTTTTTCATGTTACTATGTCATTCGATTTTGGTTGTTCGTTTCCTTTTCAGCATGTGCACGAGTGTGTCAGTGTGTATCTCTTGCTCCCCTCTCTCTCTCATTCGTGTAGATTTCTATTCGGTGAATTTATATACAAATAACAACAACAACAACAACAATGATAACAAGAGCACACACAGTTACAAGCATGCACAAAGAAGAAGAAGAGAGCAGAAAGAACAAAATGAATGAGAATGAAAATGAGAATGGAACTATCGACACAAGGAACCCAGAAATGAAAGCAAGAACGAACAACACTGTTTCCAGTTATTCTGTCGTCCTTCTACTTCTTCTTTTTTTTTACTTTGGACAAAATGAAGAAAATGGAATAGAATAGACAAGCAGAAAACAGCATAAAACTTTCTCTTTGTTTCACTCACGCTTTCTTTCGTTTTTTTCTTACTATTCTACTTTTTGTTGTTTCATTCTGTTTCCATCTTTTTCCCTTTATTCGTTCAAACACACACACACTGCGGTTGCACACTTCTTCTTCTTCTTCTTCTTTATCTGCTGTGAACTTTATTCTGTTCTCTTCTTTTCAAATTGCTGTTTTGGTTGGTGTGCATTCACTCTGGCAAAACATCTTCACCTCTTCAAATGCTTGCTCCGAAGATTGTCTTCATCACACTCGCACACACACATACGTCTTAACAGAATATGAAAAAGTAGAAGCGAAAGCAAGAAAGAATAAGAATAGAAGAATAAGGAGAAAGTAAAATTTTATTCTTTTCATGATGATCATTACCACTACTAATGCCATGTGTCTCTGTCTATCTGGGCATAGTGTTGAGTGTGGAGAGTGAGAAAGGGGGAATGGAATATGGAACACAGCAAGCACAGTGCTAATAACACAAGCGCAATGAAATAGTCATACACTCTCACTATACAACTAGACGTGCGAATCGATGATGAAACATGCTGGGATGATGCCCACAACAAGAACATCAACAACAACCAACCAACATATGAACACAAATGAACATAGATAAAAGAAACAGATAGAGTGAAATGTGAAGAGAACTAACAACACAAATGAAAAAAAGAATAAACGGAAAGAGAAAGTGAGAGAATGGAAATGCCAAACGCATCCATTCTCTTCATACTGTGTAAACGAGAATTCGAACAACTCAATGTGAATTTGATCGTTTTCTTCTTTTCCATTTGTTTTTTTCTTTTTTTCTTTCTTTTTTTGGTTCGAGGTTTTTGTCGGTTGTTGTTGTTCACACACACACTAAGCCATAGAAAGATCTATGCTCGACATCTAACTATATACACACTACTTATTCCACTAACTTACAAACTGACAAACTATTAGAATAAATTTGAATATTCGCTTCTCTGTCTTTTTTTTGCAAGAAAGTATAAAAAAAATAAAAAAGTAAAAATCTCAGCAAGGAAGCACTCAAAGTGGGTAACAAAATGCCAACTGCAAACAATGAACACTACTCTTTACTCTTTCTACTGTTATTATACGAGCTCAATCTGAATGTAAATTATTCGCACTATCATTCTTTGTCGTTTGTCTCTGCATAATAATGACAATAAATAGAAGAAGAAGAAGACGATAGCGGCAGCGAATTGAGCATCACACTAATGCATACACGACAAGAACAAGAACAAACAAACACACACACACACTTACTCCCAAAAGCAGAAAAAGCCGAAAAAGATCAAAACTAAGTTGTAGTGAAATAATAAAAATAATAATATGATAGAAGATAAAAAATAAGTGAAAAACTTTGTTGTAAGTGATTCAACAAATGAAGAAAAAAAAAAAACCAAGCAAATGAAAAAAGTAATAACCGAACACCATTTCAAGATAGATGAAGAAAATGGGGAAGGAAAGAAGAAAAGAAAAAGAAAGATAGAAAAGAGAAAGAAGGCATGAAAGTGGCTGGTTGAAAGACACCCTATTCATTAGAGTGTAATGTGTAGGTAGAGATAGAGAACGAGCGAGTGAACATTCATTATATGCTCGGTATGGTGTGAAATGAACGACATAACAATAAAAATCAATTCTTGTACTCTTCTCTCTATTTGAGTAGAATGTTTAAAAAGAATACCACAAGTAAGAGAGAATGTAATGAGAAGAATAAAGTATCGAACTTGTTCCACACTCCTGCCAACTGTCTAGCAAGTATAATAATCTATAAATAACCAAGAATATGACAACCAACACACACACACAAAGAATATGAAATGAAAAACGATAATGATGACGGTGATTTGGTGTTTCAACACTAGCACACACACACACACACTGGAAAAGAAGATTGAGAGAATGAAACAAAATGAGCAAGTCGAACGTCATTCACTTGTTCGCTCATTTACGTCGATCGTTTTGTATTTGCCACGTCAAACAACGACGAAGACGACGACGAAGACGAAGACGACGACGACGATGCTCTAACCTTTGCTCTATTTTCCTAATACTCTTAGTGGTAGAAATTGAAAGCAGCAAAAATAATAACACAAAAATAAAACTTCAAGCAATGAAGCAAGAAAATTGTAGCAAGAAATCAAAACAAATAGAAAAAGGATGAATTGTGTAGTGGAGAGAAAGAGAGGAAGAGTGGAGGCATCATTACTGGCACACAGTGGATGGCAGTCACCGAATCAGGGTGCAACACACAAGCCGATTAGTGTAACGATATATTCGTTTCCAATCAAAATCCCAAGAAAAACATGCTCATTCTCATACTCTTCTACTCTCTATTCCTTCTTTTTCGTTCCTCTCATTACAACGCTTCGCCATTCATCCCCAAACTTCGCTGTTCGTTTTCAACACTTGACGGCTTTTGGCATTTACTTTCACTCCACTTTGAGAGTGCGAATCAAGAATGACGAAGAATGAAAACGAAAGTTTGTTAGCACAGCACCATAGCGGGTGCAATATTCAATCGTTCCCCATACGCGATGAACTATGATGCTTGTTTGTGCAATGCACTAAACACTCACGTACACACATGGTGCTGGTATTCGGTTGTCGAAACAACAACAACAACAACAAGAAACCGGCAAGAATGAAACAACATTGAGGATTTGTGCCATAATAAATATAAAGAAAAAGAAGTAAGCAAAGTTTGCTACTTTGGTAGAGAGTGAAAGTGTAAATGAAAGAGAATGAAGAAATGTAGAAGTGACTTACTAATTGAATAACCGTACTCATCTTCGATCAACTCCCCCGAGGTTGATTCGCGTAGTTCGTCCGATGTAAGTTTCACGTGAGCCGCACTATTCACGTCACACTATGTAAACAAGAATACAAAGTAGAGGAAGAGAAACAGAACACCACCAGCACATGAGTACACCAGCACATGAGTACACCAGCACATGAGCACACAAACGAGAGTGAAAATGTCAGAAGCAGCGAACTTACATTGCAATCGAAATGCTGCTTGAAACTTGCTTCATTACTGTTTCCACTCAATAAAGTATCCGACAAAGATTTACTCTTGTCCAATTCGTGTCCACTGTTTACGCTTAGATTCTCTTTGCTAGAGAATTTAGTGACAATCAATGATTGCACCACGAACACTGTAGGGCTGGTGGCATTTTGAATCACCTCCACTGCATCGTCGTGAGTAGCATTACGTAGATCAACACCACCAACAGCCAGTAATCGATCACCAGTTTTGAGCACATCACTTTTGGCTGCTGAACTATCGGGTAGAACTTTTTTGATAAGAATGCCACTGAAAGCTGAATGCAATCCACCGATGATGCTGATACCGAATCCTTTACTTAATTCGTCACGATACAATTCCACAGTGATTGTCTCACCCCACTGACGACGTAGTGCATTCAGTCCAATTGGTGGTGATATTTTCGATGCCGGCATTCGATTGGTGATGGTTTGATTTGTTCCATTCTCAATCATCTCGGTGATGTTGTTTGTCATGGTTGTATCCGCTGGTACTGAATAGGATGGTGAAGCATGGCAGTCACTACTACCACTACTACCATCACCATCGCCATCAATGATCGTTGACGTCAGCATCAACTCTGGAAGTGCCTCTGTTTGTGTTACACTTTCGTTCGCAGTGTTCGTTATACTTGCTGATGCTGTACTTGTCTGTGCGGTGGTGGTTGTCGTTACTTCCAGTACAGAATCGTGCCCGCCATCTTCGTCGTCATCTCCGTCCTTCTCGACACTGTTCTTGTCGTCGTTCTCATCACTACCACCATCATCATCATCATCATCATCATCATCTCCGCCATTACCAACACGCGATGATTTATGAACGTGATTCAGCGAAGGCTGAATTATAGTTCGTATCGAGGCATGCAAAAACGAGAGAGAGAAAAAGAGCGAGAAAGAAATAGAGAAAATGCACAGGAATACACGATGAAAGTGAAATGTACGAGGATCAAGAAATGAAGAAGAGTGATGGCATGAGAGGAGTACGGATATACCAGAGCAGTTCGCATTCGCACAACAACAACATGCACCCGCTCGTACATTTAGTTACACTGTGTTCTTCCTTTCACACATGGGATTAGCATTCACTTGCACACACCCGCGCGTGAGAATAAGGAAACAAGTTTACGAGTCAGTTGGTGGGTGGGGGTGGTGATAGTGGTGGTGCGGTGCGATCCGATCTGAAACGGATGAACGCGTCGGGTTTGTGAGGTGACGAGCAAGTGTGCGGGTGCGAGGGAGCAAACACATTCCATGGGTGTGAAGAGTAATTAAAAAGAGGGGGAGGGAGTGGAGTGGAGTGTGATGTGCAGCACCTACTACTACCAGTACATCCCGACCAATCATGCCAACACACTACCGGACACACAAACAAGAGGGAGAGGATGCAAGACACAAGCAAGCAGGCAGACAGGCAGGCAGGTGGAATGAGGGATCAGTTTACCTTCAACTCGTTCCGGGCATCAGTGCCGTGAGGGGAGCGCCAGCTCTGGTCCAGCATCCCATTCTCCTTCCCATTCATGTTCACTTTATCCGGTTGTATTTCTGTCTCCTTCTCTACTTTCTTCTTCTCATCATCATCATCATCATCAACATCAACATCAACATCATCATCATTCTTATCGAACCAATTCTTCTAGGGATAACCAGATACAGAAACAAACACGAAGATGACCGTAGGGGAAGAGAGAAGAGAAAAAACATACGATTTATTATTAATTTTGTTTGTAGTATTATTATGTCAAAAGAAGAAGAAGAGAAACAAATTGAAAGAGAAAGAAAGAGTATAGTACTCGGAGAACGATCAAGTGCTTTCATTCTCTCCTTTTGTTCCACTAATCATGGCATACTTGATTGTACACTCTATTGTTCTGTTTGGGAAACGAGAGGAAAATCAAACAAACAAACAAAATGAAACGAAAAAAAGAGTGAAACAGATCAAGTAACAACAACAACGAAATAAAACAAACAAAACAAGGACAACAGTAGAGAATGGGAAGGGGTGAAATGAAATCATAGAAAAAAAAGTCTAGACAAGCAAATAAATGAAAAACGAAGCAAGAGCAATGGAAAACAAAAGAACAGACATTCTACACAATTGGAATGTTACATTAGAGATAATTAACGTATGGCTAAAGTAAAAATTTTTCAAAGAGCACAAGAATTCTAAAAATAGACCAAACAAACAAAGAAAAAGAAGAGAAGAGTAGCAGAATGAGAACTTCCGAACCCAAGTATGAGAAAACATGTGTGGTGTGCGTTGTGTAATTTGTTCGTTTTGTCTCATAGTAATGAAATAGTAATGGAATTTGTCTCGTCAATGACGATGGTGGTTTGGCATTCAAGTGAGTGTAAACAACATGGTGAAGTTCAAGATCAATTAATAGCACTACTACTACTACCACTGGCACCACCAACACCACCACCACCATCACCAGCGTATGAAAGGCTCACCTGTTGTGTTTGATGTTGATTCGATTGTGTGGACAATGATGGCGATGATAGAGGAGATGTTGTTTCAGGTATTGGCAAAGGTTTCAACACTCCAATCACTACTATGCCTTTGGAAGCGGTTTTCAGTACTTGTACCGCTTGCTCCAATGTGGCACCCTCTAAATTGGTATCATTCACTGACACTAGACGATCGCCAGGAAAGAGATGGCCGTCCAATTGTGCTACACCACCAGGCACTAGACTTCGTATAACATTGATTGAACCGTCTGGATTCAATGGATCCTAAACATAAAACAAAAATAAACAACTTAGGAAAACCAATCGTAAATAAAAATGTTCCACAAACCTGATAATCGAGTATGGAGAATCCAAGACCCCGTTCACCTTTTCTAAGTTCAATGAACATTGGCTGATCATTCCACATCGCAAGGCCACCCAGTGGCTCTAGTGAACGCGAACGAAGCTCATGATTCTGGTATTGCAATGCAGGCGACATTCCCAACGATGAGAGAGGGGATGCGATTGGTGAAAGAGAGCCATCCGATTTCGCTTTCACCAAACGATCCGACCACAGCTGCTGCTGCTGTTGCTGTTCATGAATTTGTATGTTTTCGTGTTGGCTTAAGTCGGTGAGTGGCATGGATTTCACTCTGGCACAGACCAACTGCACTTCAATGGGCAAGTCTTTCAACAATGGGAGAACATCTGAATGTTTCAAGCCGTACAAGCGAATTCCATTCACTTCCAGCAATTCGTCATTGACGCGTAGAACGTTGTTACGCATGACTGGTCCGTTGGGCAAGATGGATTGAATGTAGTGTCGAACCAATCTCTCCTCGCTATCCTCGATTAATCCTTGCAGAGAAATGTCAAGACCAGCGTCGGGTGCATTCTTCACAACGTTCGCCACAATAATGTCATAGTCTGGACCGAGTATGGCAGACCATTGCTTGATCGCCTCTTCTTTTGATTTCAATTGAACTGAAGGCAAACTTGGTGGCACATCGTTCTCCTTGTTATGAGTGACGCGAATGACTGTAGTTCCACTGCCAGTTGTTCTACTTGAACCAGCACTGGTCATCACTGACTCTGAGTTGGTAACTCCTTCATTGATTTGATCATACTTGGATCCTTGTAAATATCGTGCCAGCTTCAATCGAACTTTCTGTCCAGTACTTTTGAGCAAATCGACTCCCTGTAAATTGTTGTAGCCATACAATGAGTGGCCATCTACTTCGACAATTTGATCGTTCACACGAATCAAACCACATCGATCCACTACACTACCAGGTGCAATACTTTTGATGAATATGCCCGATATTTCTTCAGCTTTTTCACACACATAACCAGCTATGGTTATGCCCAAGCCATGGTTATCTTTGCACAGTTCGACGTCGAATGTTTCCATTTCAGGCGATGAATCCAAATCATTGGATGGCGGTGGCGGTTGTGGCACAGATTGCATTATGTTTGGCGATGGTTGATAGCTACTCACATAAATCTTGGCACTTGGTTCATTATTATTTTCTTTGGCCATGTCAACGTTGGGATGGGCAGTATTTTCATTATTATCTATCATAGCTTGTTGCTCCAGTGATTGTATGACACGCTGTAATGCCAACGGATCGTTAAGCGTTTTAGTCAAAATGATTGTACTCGTATTGAGTATTGATTGTAGATCAGAAGTTGGATCAATCGGGCGTGCCACCACCAAACGAATAGTGGAAGGTGATTGTCGTAGAAGTTGGGCCACTTGTTCCGAGCCCATTGTACGCAAAGACACGCCATTTATTTGCAAAATGTGATCTCCAATTTTCAAATGATTGTCCTGAAAAGTGAATTTCATTGTGAGAACAGTGACCAAATAAAAATGAACGCTTACCTTATCCGCAATACCATTCGGCACAAGAGTCTTGACAATGACGCCAGAGCTCTTACCACCAACAATTCCGAATCCAACTCCACGTCCATCGCTGACCAACTCGATGGTTTCGAGTTGAATCCACTCCGAATTGAGAACCATGTTTGCATTTGTGGCACTATTGTTCTCTTGGAATGAATCTCGCGAGCTGACCGTACTCACATTCGACAACGTACGTCTGTGATCATCTTCACTGAAATCATCATTGATCACACCACCACCACTAGTGCCGACTAAACCACTGCCGCCGACAACACCGTCACGAGCGACCACCAACTGTATGACACCATTGGCACGTTGAAGTATGGAGATTGCATCTTCTTGCGGAAGGTTGTCGGTAAACAGATTATTATCGATGGCTAGTATTTGATCATCTACTTTGAGCATTCCATTTCTAGTCAAAGAAAAAAAATAAACACCAACAATGAAACACGTTAGTAAATGAGTGATGAAGCAGAGAATAGAAGAAAGAGATGAATGAAGTGAACGAGTAGATAACAAAAAAATGTGGCCATAAATTATAACACGTCGAGTATGTGACGATGACACGAAGAAAGACGTTTTCTCTCTCGTTCTACATTCTGATCGATGGCGCACCATCACGTTCTTGCACTACTTTCTTCCAACCGCCACCCAGCAAATCGTATGTGTCAAGTTACGTAAAGCGAAGCGCAAAACAACAAAAAGGCATATGATCCATAGAGAAGAAGAGAGTTCTTGTGAAGTCATGAAAGATAGAGGCTCGCCCTATATAGTTGACTGAATGCAGGGAATGCGTTCCCACGGAGTACGAAGAGTAACAAAATAGTTACAGAGAATGTGAACAAAAAACATGAACAAAAAAATCCAAACCTCAATTTCGTTCTCTTTTTTCATTCTATTTCTCTCATGAGAATACGTTTGTGAAAACAAAACGGTGTGACTTTCTAACTTTCATTCAATGATTTGGCTTTGCTAGCGCTTCTTTTGATTTATGAACACTGCACACTTGAGTGGAAAGAGAATCTCGAGCTCTATATACCCTACATACGCACACACACACATGCTCATACACAAGAACGCGTGCTCGGTGTAAACACCAGGTAAAAAAAGAGGAAATTACTTACTTGGCAGCGATTCCGTTCTCGTAGATCACTTCAATAAATATGCCTAAGCGACCATTCGGTTGCGGTTGCCCACTGCTTTGAATCCCAAACTCTGCCCTTCAGGTTTGCATAGAGCCACTGTTTGAACGAACCGTCCTCTAGCCAACTCGGAGATTCCTTTGCGGAATTCATAATCCTAGAAATATGATTGAAATGTTGAAATTAGAATGATCAATCAAACACAGTGCGAATAGCAATCATACTTGTAGTGAGATGTTTACATAATCAGGTTCCGATTCACGATACAACGTATCATCATTGCAAACATATTTCTGTAGTGAGAATTTGGACGGAATAGTTCGACTATCGTAGTCGAATGGATTCTCGTCATCTTCGCCAATTTGTGGTATGATCTGCGAATTGCCACGTCTCTCTGCAGTAGGATTGATACGCAATTCATACGTATTCGGATCAATATCAAAATCATCTGGCAATAATGATGGATATTGCTTGATTTGTTCACGCAAATGTTGCAATGATTCTTGTACACTCAATATGGAATCGAACACTGGACATTGTAGAACGCGTAACAAGATTTTCACTTCATTCCGAACATTATTGTTCGAATAGTGACCATTATTATTGCTCAACGTCACAAACAGCTTCTCCAATGTATCTTGAAGTTGACGAATATCTAGAGGCCACACAAAAAACGAAAAGCAAAAAAACGTTAGTTAGAGTTGTCACTTGAAGTGCATAATCAGAAACAAACCTGTAGAAATGCTCATTCTCGTTCACTTTGTTGAATAATACTCTCCGAAAATGAACCAACCAATACGAGAAAGAGAGAGAGAGAGAGAGAGAGTAATAATAGAAATATTGAACGAATAATGATGAGATTAGAGTGAATAATAAGTGAGAATAGGATGAGTGATAATGGACATATCCGTTATCACCAGTGAACATCAGCGAGCATCCGAGTGACAAACACAATCGATTCTTGCATGCCAACCAACACAATCGCTTTGCAGTGTGATTCTGCTTCCTTCTTTGCTCAATAAATGAATCGAATTGTAGTGAACGATTCTGTGGGCAAGTTGGTGTGTGCGTGTGCGTGTGTGTTGTGGATAGTGTGCGGGTGATGTTGTAGGGGCAACGGTTGAGCACAAAGAACGAAGCAGAAGCAAGATGAAGTAAGCAGCACTGTGTTCATATGGCAGTGGCAAGTAAAGAGCCAGTCACAACAACGCTAAGTGAGAAGAAATGAAGAGAAAGAGAGAGAGAAAGATAGATAGAAAGAGGAGGGGAATGAATAAGCGAAGAAGAAGAAGAAGAAGAATGAAAATGAAACTATGCGTGCGAGGGTTCTCGATTTCTAGTTTGGTGTATAGCAATGGTGGTGATGATGGTGGTGGGAATGTGCAAGCCAGTGCAAGTGTGCAAGCCACAATCTCTCTTTCTCGCTTTCTTTTCTTTTATCCACTTCATTGTGCACGTTTCGCCTGTTGTTGTTGTTGTTGTTGTAACCTAGGTGAACAAGTATCGAGTACAAAAATATATCTTTGGGCTGGATCATGAAGTACAGCAACAATAAGAAGAGCAGCAGCACGCATACACCACAGGTTGTGTGGAGTGGACAGATTAGTGCACAATCAGAACAAGTACGATGTTCTTGTTTTATATTGCTCCAAATTTAACAATGCCCCACAATCGAATTACACAATGGAGATTTGTTATTGTTATCGAGAACAACAATAATACCACTTCTCGCTCTTAACTGCGAACGAACTCATTGTTGGACACATTTCTTTCAAAAACATCAGACAAGTTACAATTCTACTTGTTCTCACTCCCACTGACATGACAGACAAAAGACAGACAGAAAGGCGATGACCATGGAAGAGCTAACCCAAAAAAGTGCAATATTTCAATAGTGTTCGATTAGAATATTGTCAATTGATTGGGCTAGCACTTGTTCATGGCATTCGTGAATAGGACGTGTGTGGTGGTGCAACCATCACCATGGTGGTGGAATGAATGAATGCTCGCGTTTGGTGTTGGTGAATATAAATAGCTCGAATCCGGACACGCAACCAGCGAATGGGGTGCGCGATTGTGCATGGGTGGTCAGAGTGGATCTGCATCATCAACACTAACACTACCAGTGAACGATGGCCCTGACACAACTGTTCTACAATGATAGAGGTGATGGGCAAAGAATCCCTCTTCCAAATCGTCCCTCTTCCAATTCGAGCACTCTCCTCTCACCCGCCACCTCCGACCGTCATTAGAGTATATTTCGGGGTGGAGGCCTCTTGTTGTTCGCATCATTTTTGTTTTATTACGGTTCACTGTAATATGGACAACAAATGATAATGGGTTCGTAGAGTAAAGCAATGATGGGTGAAGGAAGGCTACTGGGGATAGCACACAACTCTATCCATCGTACACAATTCAAACCCCCCTTTGCACACAGCCGACAAGCGAATGGACATAAATTATGCTTGACACGATAACGACTTCAGTGCCCTTGAGAGTGTGTGACGAGGGTGGTAGAAGGAATATAATGATTACTACTTCGACTGCTACGTATCACATGATGTTTTCGTTTTTTTGGTAAAGAGAATCGACAATCAAAAAGAAAAGAAGAAGAGAAGCGAATTACACAGCGTTCCATAGCTTATACCATCTGGAATGTCGTTTGCAAATATCAAACGAAGTATCACCAGCATCATTCTTGATGCTCACATCCAGGTCCTCGTGGAAACACCAGATACTTGATTAGGTCACCATTCTTGCCACTCATCGAT
>CAXFZM010000220.1:0-11376 GCA_964007475.1 Hybos culiciformis
TGTAATGCAATCATTCTGGATAGTGAAAAAGCAATGGCTGGTATTAACAAACTTAAAGTAAGTGAATTTTGTTTCCATTTCAAAATTGAAATTAAAATGTGAATTTTTACTTGTACCATTGCTAATTGTATTCTTTCGTTCAATTATTCATTGTTCAGGTTCATTATCGACCAGGTGCAGTGAACAACGTGGATCGTTTTGAACGATCAATACTGAAACCAATTGGTTCGTCATTCAATCCGCAAACCTTGTTCAAACGAATGGTGGAACCGAAAGTGGTGACACGAGCTGGCAAAATAATCGAACCACTTCATTCGAATGTTCTGAATGTTCGTGAACGTAAACAAGAGAAGCAGAAATCGATTCGAAAACCATTGAAATGAAAAACAGAGATCATCATTATTATTGGTGGACTGTAATGATTGATTAGTTTATCGAACTTCTATTTTCATCCATTTTCTATTGTGTACACGCCAATTTCTCATTTATTTCTTTAACGTGTTTTTTAAAATATTCGATTGATCACAAGCTTGTTTGTTTTCTTCTTTCTCTTCTTCTATCATGTTTCTATTCACTATTAACGGACGAATGATCTTTTTTCTTGTGAAATTACTGTCTTTTTTCAGTTTCGATTAAAACAAAAATGAAAAACAAAACAAAAATTGAAGATCACAAAATTGTACAGGTAGTGTTCCAAAAGGATCTTCTTCTTTTTTGTTTGTTTTTTGGAATGAACAGAAAAACAATAACAATAAATTAATTTTGTAATAAAAACTTGAATGAATAGAGAATGAAATGAACTGCATTAGATAGTTTGATCTGAAATGAGAAACAATAACTATTTTGGTTTCAAACATTTACCACAAACAGAGTGGAATGAAACGTTCAAAATTAGATAAACAACATGCGTGTGTGCGTGCGTGATGATCATCTCGGTGTTTGATGGTTGCTTGAAAAATATGGTAAACTTGAAAAAAATTTGTTTGAATAACAACAACAAAAACATTAAATAAAGTTCGCATTCTGAGAAAAACAAATTTTCATGAATAAGTAATTAATCTGCACCTTATTGTCATTCTCCATGTTTGGGTGCGTGTTACACAAGAATCAATATTCGTGAACTTTTACTCTCTCTTTTATTTTCAACAACTTAGCATTTAGTATTTATTGGTAAGTTTTGTTTTCAAATGTTCTATCATTAGTTTTCACGTCACACTCAAAGAAGGAACATAGAATGTGTTTCTCTGTTCGCTTTATTGGTAAGATTTTGATTATTATTTCTTCACAAATGTAAAATACAAACAAATCAAGACAAGTTAAAATAATTAAACATAAAACAAGCAATAATTAATAATTTATTTGGAATTAATTTCGAAGTTGTGAAGTTTCGAACTTGACAACTGGAAAATTCCTACCACTGTAAAATTGCGTAGTTCGATATTACATTCGTTTCTTATGTTGTGAACATGTCAGGCTTTGGTAATGGTGGTACTAGAGCTGACGGTCGCGTGCTTTTTGTTATTCTTTACTTGTAATAAAAAACAAAATCTGTTTTCTATTTTTCTTTTTCTCAAGCCCCTCTTATATTCTAGAAGTAAACAAGATTGAAACACAAAAAACAATCTTCCTGATTCATTGGTGATTTCCTGAAAAACACAACATGACCTCTGTATACACTCGTCGTTGGAAGAAGATGAAACGTGAAGTACTTGATTATGGTGATTATCATCGGCATTGTTTGAATCGAATAAGTGAATTAGAATGCAATGAAGTGTCCAGTAGTTTAAGTGAACAACCCGGTTCATTTGTACACCGGAATGAGCATTTAATTCTACCATTTGTAATCACATTAGTGTTCACTATTCGTTCTGCACTGGTAATGTTCATGCTTCGGTCATCCTCTACACTGGACCAGTGGCCACTGTGGTGGTTGATGTTATTGTGGACTGGTTTCAATCCACCACAGAGTCGTTGGCACTTGGAAGTGATCGAAGGTGGACTGAGTTTCATGGCCTCTGTTGCATTGTGCTATGAAATGTTCACGTCGATTAAAAATTACCGATTTTTAAATGTATTTAAAATTGGTCAAAATGGTCGAACACAATCAGATCGATTTGGTCAGTTATTTGATTGTTTTGTTTTTGTTTCTGTTTTTGTTTCTGTTTTTGTTTCTGTTTTTGTTTCTGTTTTTGTTTCTGTTTTTGTTTCTGTTTTTGTTTCTGTTTTTGTTTCTGTTTTTGTTTCTGTTTTTGTTTCTGTTTTTGTTAATTGTTATTTTATGTATTTTTAAATGGTCACAAAATAGAATTACCACAAGAATCAGTGACACGTTTCAACCGACTCCGGAAGCGAATCATTTGCAGTTCACGTATGGCAGTGTTTGTATTCATACTGGTTAGTTTGGTGGTCAGTTTGATCAGTGGCATAATCAATGGTTGTGGTGAAGTGAGTTGGATTCTCACTGCCATCATGATGGCATTCATTGTATTGGTAATGATGGGTGGTGCACAAATTCCATTCTCAACACCAGGAATGTTTTTCATATTTGTCTACTATCTTCGATTGATTCAAATGGACATTTGCAAACAATGTGTGAAATTGAATTCACTTTGTATTCGATTGCGAAAAGAACCTACTCGTGTTGAATTCTATTACAATCAACAACATCAACGTGTCACTGTACGACGATGTTCACTGTTGCATCGTCTATTGATGATCATCAAATATCGTGCAATGATTGTCGAATATGTTCATTTGAATGGTGATTTGAAAGAAATGAATCGTTTCTGGCCATTGTATCTGTCATTGTACGTTTGTGTCTACACAGTACTGATCACTTATCTTTCACAACAAGCGTTGTTTGCTAAACTAGAATGGTTCTGGCGTTGTATTCTATGGTTTGATACGGCGACATTTGTTCTTATTCTTTTCGGGTTGATTTTTCTTTGTTCATCTATTTTTGTAAAGAATCGTTCGATAGCGAATGAATCTTCGTATTTGTATAATCGTATGTTGGCAATGAATTTCATCACTCAACACCCAGCGCAGCTACGTTGTGAAATGCTCATGCAAAATGTTCGTTGTTCACGGTACGCATTCCATACATTCGGTGGTCAGGATATTACACATCAAACGTACTTTTTTGTTCTTAATTCTATTTTTTTCACTACTATCAAAATTATGCACAACCAAAATTTCATCAGAAACAATTTAACACCATGATTTTGTGAAAAATGAATAAAATCTTAAAATTGAAATATTCAATTTATCTATTTGTGTGTTTTCATGCAGCTGTATGAATTGCGACAAGATTATAAATAATTGATGAATTCAAAAATAATATTTAAATTAATATTATTGTCTAGCGTCTGGAATTTTCCATTTTAATCTATTTTATTCTTCCAAACTCCCGATTCTATTATTCTTTTAATTTTAATTTTAATTTTATTATTCTACGATTTTGAGTACAATTAATAATTAATTCGTAGAAAAATAATTTGTTTTTTTAATATTTTACAAGAATCTTCTTTCATTTAGTTGAAGCATTTTTCATTAAATGCTTGTTCGTTTTTTTCTTTCTCATTATTATTATTTCTATTATTATTATTATTTGTGTATTTTCCTTTTGCATTAGCAGTTGGGCTAAACACAAACAAAAAGAAGAATAGAAATGAGAGGAAGGAAAGCATTAGAGCATTTAATACGATTATCATTTGTGTATGCAAAGAAATTAGAATGGAAAGGAAGCAGTGAGTTGAATGTACATTAACTGAGAAAAAGCAGTGTGTGTTATTCAATATTCGAGAATTGTGCCTGGATCTATTAAATCGAATGGGACAAACATGTTTTCTGTCTTCCGTCTTCATTCTTCTCTTCATTCCACTCATTTTCATTTTGTTCACATTATTTTTCGTTGCCCGGTGAACACAAGAGTGCATTAGACATTGCGATGATGATGGTGGTAGTAGTGTCGGTGGTAGGTTCTAGTGTCAGTGATGATGATGATGATGATGGTGTATGAGTGACACGGATGACGACATTCCATATCTATACACACTCTTTCATTACAAGCCTTAACAACAACACTACAACAACAACAACAACAACAACAACAAACGATAGAAAATGTAGAGAAACGGAATTGGAAAAGAACATGATGGAATGTCGATGCAAAAGGAAGGAAAGAGTAGAAAAACGAAAAAGAACAAGAGAAGAGAAGAAGAAAAGGGTATACAAGATTGAGATTGCAGAAGCTAGAAAAAACCAACCTAGGAAGTGTTCACATTCTCTGAGTGTTCATATATTCTTGTCATTCTCATTTCAAAAGTATTGTGCGCACACTATTGTCATTCTAGTTCAGTTTTTTTAGTGTTTGCTTGAATATCGAATCTATATTTGTTTGCCATTGGTTTGAGAGTGCAAGTGCGGATGTATTCCTGGATGTGTGGTTGTGTGTGTTTGCACCTCGTCTCCGTTTGTGCTCGGGTATCAGGAAGTGATGGTGTCTATAGAGGGGGACACACCATCAGTATTGCTATTACCACCCCATGTCACTCCATCCCATGCCATGCCATATAGCGTTTGTGCCCTTTTCTAGTCCACACGTCTCCCATTCTCTTGTCTCTCTATTTTCCCCTCACTCCCCTCTTACTCCCCATCACTCACTCCCCTCCTCCCCTCATGTGTTTGCTTTGCTTTGCAATTATACGCATCTTTCTTCTTCTTCTCCAATTGTCCACCAGTTCAATGTGTGTTACTCTTCATCCCCCCTTACTCCCCTCTCTCGCTTGCTCTTGTTCTTCTTGTGTTCTAGTGCTGGTGCTCATTTGATTCTCCCATTCACTTGCTCCTGTTTCACTTTTTTCAGCGTGTGTGTGTGTGTGTTCCTTTTCATTTCACTTCTTGTTCTCAATTCTTGTCTTCACTCTCTTGCACTCACTTTCTTTTGCTCTTTTGCTTCTTTTTTTCCACCAAACACTGTATTTGTTTCGTGGCTGGCCTAATAAGAAAAAAATAACCAAGAGTAGTATAAAATTTTGCGCACTCTCGTTTGTTGTTGTTGTTGTTGGGTGTATGTGCACTTGCGATCCTCGGTTTAGTTTGGTTGTTGTTGTTGTTGTGTTCTTGTTTTTATTTTTGTGTGTTCTATATATCCGTGCGTGCGTGTACGAGCAAACATGGTTTACCATCCACCAAGTCTAACACGCACTACACTCTTTCTCACTTGGCGTCATCCTCGTCACTGTACACCCTCCTCATCGTCGTCGTCGTTGTCGTCGCCATCACCTCCACCACTTCTACCACCGTCATCATTCGCATCCTCATCTTTACTAGCATCGTACCGTTTCTCTCAGACTCAGTGATTCTCTTCAAATGAAAATTTACCACTGAATAGGGAGAAGAATAGAGAAAATAAAGAAAGAGAAACAAAACAAAAGAATAGTCTGGTGTTGGAATCCAGTCAATTAATCTTCACTTTATATTTTTCGCTTACATAATCAGCTGCCTACATTTGTACTGCACATCATTCTGGCTCCCGTGAAAAGTGGAACATCGCCCACCAGACAGCCAGCCAGCCAAACACCCACTCACGCATTCCATTGTGTTCCACCACCACCACCACCACCGTCAGTGACAATGGTGAAGGTACGCAAACAAACGTGGATTGACCGTCAACATCGACATGAGCAACGACATCCGTGTTTGAGTGACACAGAAGAAGAGAAAGAAAAAGCAGTGTGCGATGAAGTGGACAATGACCGATTCCTTCCCATTTCACCAGGCATTCGTGCTTTTCTTACACAAGAAGAGATTCAATCCATACCACTGGATCTAACCAACTACAGTGCACGGGATCGTCTTCAACCACGTTTCATGTCCAATTTTGTTCCAATTGACACTAGCCACGATGGTGATGATGAAGGTGATGGTGGAAAAGTGGAAAAGAATGAGAACATCAATGTCAAAGATGATGATGATGAAATGAATGAAGATGAATCCTTCTTGTTGGATTACAAACCGAATGATTTGATCAATGCTCGTATATCCAATCACACAATTCATCGTTGGATTCTACCACGTGAAACCAATCACTATTTGAATAGTGATTCCGAAGACACTGATGGTGAATGTTTCTTTTGGCAATATCAATCATTGGAAACACAACGACGTGAACGACACATCGATGTTCTACTATCATTACATCGTGCACTACGATCACAATTACAACGTTTACGACAAACAGTGTTCACACCACACGATATCATTTGTCGTATTGTGGATGCTGCGTATGCTGATCAGTTAGCTGGTGAACAACAAGCTGCATTACAACAAGCAATCATCGATGAACAATCAGATAATGATGATGACAACCACCAAGGCGATAACAACGATGGTGGTGATGGTTCAGTGTCTGATGCTGATTCGGGTCATCACTCATCATCAGCACAGGAATCCAATCACAGTGTTGGTGGTCATGGTGGTAATGGTGGTTTGGATGATTCAAAACCAAATCCAATCAAATTGGTTAAAATTGGTTTAGAATTGAAAAAAGTTCTAATACAACTACAACAACATCATGAAGTACAAATTGTTAATCATCAATTAGATGTGAATGAAATCCGAAACGCACGTCATTCGTTGATTAATCGTACCAAATGGTTGCGTAAGAAAGCACAAATTGAAGCAAATAAAATCATCATCTATGGTCTAGGACTGGAACATGAGAAACTGTTGCAAACATGGTTTGAAATGCACAAAGCAATTGCCAATGGTAGTGCGAAAACAGCACAAGATATGAACCATATTATTCATTGTTCCGGACCACGTTTCAATGTTTCTGGAAACAGTGCTGGTTTTGTCAACTTTGTTCTCGACAATGTTACGTATGGTTTGAAGAATGGTGGAATCGATAAAGTTTGATTTCACGTTCGCTGTGTGGTTGTCCATGGAATGTTTCTATTGTGATGATGGTGATGATGAAAAGTGTGAGAAAAGATGATGATGATAAAAGATGGGTTGTGAATGAAAAAAAGAAGTATTTGAATTTGAATAAGTTATCATATCCCCGATGTGATGAACAGCTTTGGTTATTTGTTGTTGTTCATTCATCTTCCATGTATACACATGCGCCCAGTACGATCAAAAAACAAAACGATGGCACTGCTGTTAAATCTGATTTTATTTTATTGTTTATTTCTTCTTTTATTTTGTTTTGTTTTTTCTTTTGTTTATTTTCTTCAAATTGATTTTTTCACATTCCAAAACTCACACATACACACATATGATTGTTTTACATTTCTATTATTCATTTTTCATTTTAAATTTGAAAAAAAACGGACGTATTTTACTCAACTCGCCAGATGGCATGGAACATATCGGTGTTCGGAAACAATTTGGATCCAGAATCACAAGATGGCGTCAACGATCTCAAAATTATCAACTCTTTTACATTTTGTTTTTCTTGTTCAATTCTTCCTTTTTATCTAGTCACAAATAGCAAACAAAAAATTTTGTGTGTTTTTCTTCTTTACTTTTACATTTATTTGTTTGTTCTTGTTTTTTGTGTGTTTGTTCATTGATTTTAATTTATTCTTCTCTTTTAATTGTTTAGTTTGATGTTACGAGCGTTTGAAACGCACTTTACGAAGTAGTTTACTTTGACATGTTTGTTTGTTCGTGTTGTTTTGTTCATTGCCATTGTATGTTTGGGTACACATTCTCTTGGTCTCGTTTCCAACCCAGACACACACTCTCTTTAGGAATATTCTGTGTTTGTTCACGTTTGATTGCATGTCGCACGACTGCATTAATTACTTTTCTCGTTTTATTCTCTTCTTTCTTGTTTGTTCTCTGTTGTTTATTTCAAACGATTCTTCTTTACCTCATTTCATTTTAATGAATTTTTTTAAAAGTGAATTACACAAAAACACAGACACGCCAATTTATTCATTCATTCCAAATGTACTTTTCTTTTACTCTCTTTTTTTTGTTGAAAAGTTTTGAATTTTTTTGTCGGTTTTGCTGTCATGTTTTGGACCAATTTGAAATTGCGTTGTAAAACAGAGAAAAAAGACAGAAATGATTTACACATTGCGCACACACACATATATACAGACACAGAACCAGCATAACAACTTTTTGACATAAGATTTTTTGACATTAATTTGCTTTTTGATTTTCATATTTTATTATTCGATTCTGTTCTGGCCATTGTTGTCTCTGGTTTGTTAAACATCACCCACACACACACACACCCACTCACACGACAATCCATTGCCCAGTCTCTGGTTGTATTTTCATTTCAGTTCTGTTTTTTGTTGTTCTGGTTTAGAATTTTCTCTTTTTCACAATCGGTTTATGTTTGTCGTTGTTGTTGTTGTGTTTTATCTCAGTCGTTTTATTTATTTATTTATTTCTACTGTTCTTCTTTTTTGTTTGATTGTTCGTATGGGTTATTGCGATTTTTTCTGCGCGAATAAATTTGTCTGTTTTCCTTCATATATTGTGAAATGAGAGAGAGAGAGAGAGAGAGAGAGAGAGAGAGAGAGAGAGAGAGAGAGAGAGAGAGTCACTTGAATTATAGAATAGAGAATAGAGAATGACATTCATCCACCGATGGTTGCCCACCAACAACAAGCCGGAATAACAAGATAGCTGATTGAGGAGACGCAGAAAGAGAATGGCCAAGAATGGAGAAGATGCAAACTTCACAATTTGTCCAACCGACTACTCAATACGAGTGCCTCTCTTCTCTATTTCATTCTTGGTTTCGTTTACTTTTAAGTGATTCTTGTCTGTTTGTGTGTTTTAATTTTATTAATTGAATAAAAGATGGAAAATGATGAGGCAAAAGGAAGCAATGCTTGAATAGTAAAGTGAAATGAATAATAGAACAGAAGCTTGTGCATTAGTGTGTTTGTACAAGCGTACATTCTCTACTCTGTTCTATACTCACTACTTCACTCATCAGTGTATCCAAGAATGTTGAACTTATAATAAGAAAAAAAGTTCATTCTTGTTCTTGGGTTTTTGTTCCCACCAAGAAACTTGACTTGTGTTCACTCTTGTGTTTAGGGCTTGTTTGTTGAATTCAGCACCCGTGAAATGTTTGTATAGAAACGTAAATCAACTCCACATTTGAGTGTTTGTGTGTTGAGAAATTGCATTCTTTATGAGAAACTAGGATTCCGAATGACAAGCGACGATTGCGCAAATTAAACGTGGAAAAAATAAAATATAAATGAATGAACATCCAAAAATGTGAAGTGAGTTTTTTTGGGAGGATGAGAATTTTGTTTGCGTACATGAATGCAGAATAATGAACCATATAGTGAAAAAAGAGAAAGAAAGAAGGAGATGAGTAGAAATAGTAACGAGAGTCTTTGTAAGTGGAAGGGTATCCAATTCACTCTTGTTTGTTGGTGACAAACTTGAGTTTGTTTCATTTCAATTGGATGCTCATTTTGTTTGTTTGTTGTTCATTTGTTCACTAACTTTTTCATTCTCTTTTTCTTTGTTCTTCTTTTTTCTTTTTTTCTCTTTCTTCTAGTACAGCTGCACTCTGATCGTTACCTACACAATGGCCATTTGCACGCTGACCTTCTTTCGTCGTGACGATTGTGGAAGCTTTCGTTTTTTTTGTTCTTTTCCATTTCACGTAGAAAATGACAAACAAAAGTTTCTACTTTTGTTGTTTTTTCCTCTTGGTTCTTCAATGTTTGAAAACAAATTCCAGCATCACATCTTTTTCACGCTCTACTTTTTTCTTTGACAATTTTCTTGTTTACTTTCTAACGAAAAAAATGTCGTTATCATTTTCAATCAAGTATGAAGAGAGAATTACCAAGTGGAAGAGTACCGAGATAGTGAGCGTCATACAACAATTTACCTTGGAACTGAAAACATAAAATGAAAATTCTCATTCTAACACTCTACACTTTTCACGTGTAATCCTAACATATTTCAACTAACAAAAAATAAAAAATGAAAACAACGTTGTTTGAAGAGTTGTACCTAATTTTGTTTGACGAGAAAATCCTTTATTTTTGCTGAGCAAATCTTGTTTTTAATTCAAGTCTAGAATTGCTCCAACAATGACAACAAAGTTTCATATATATCAAAATAATAACATGAAGAAAGGTGTGAAATGAATTCTCAAGTTTGACTCGAGCGTTTCGACAAAAGTTTCATTTCTTAGTAGTCAGTGAAACTTCTTCCGCTGTCTGGTTTTTTAATCAAAACTTTTTATTTACTTTAAAAATGAAACTTCAAAAAACATTTAATCAAACAAAATTGCAAAAAATAAATTAAAACAGCCAGAAAAAGAGAAGAGAGAAAATTGTCTAGAATTATTGTGAATTGTAGACAGGGAAATCGTCCACATTTAATCATGCTTGATCGATTTGCTTGTTACAGAATGATGTCACTGCGTTCATGAGCATTTTTACGAACCAATAGACAAACAGCATTGAACAGAACACACTGATCACAACACATGCCACCATCATAATTTTGTCAGTAATGCAATGCATTGTCACTGCTTCATGATTGTTTTCGTCTAACAAACAAAAAAACAAACACAAAAAAGTTATAGTTAGAAAAATTTGTTAATAACAAAATCAATTTAGAATAGAATGTACCTGTTTTAGTTTCTTTTGGGATGAAATGCAACGACGGTGTGTGATTGTTTGATGAATGACATGGCCAAATGTGTGGCCAGTAATTGGCAAGTTGATCGCATGTGTGTTTGCGCTTATCGCTTTCACAATACAAATGTTTGTAACCATCGAATACTGTCACCATGTACTTGTTGCCGGCATTGAATATTCAGTTATCTCCAAATGAATCAGGAATTTGATCAATGAACTTCGTTATAAGAGACGAATAAGTTACGTTGGTCGCATTCATAAAATCGTTGATAAAATACACTCGATACCGACGTACAAAAGTATGAACAAGTGATTGTGAACCGGTGCTTCCTAATTTGTGGATGACTTTATCCACTGTTTGTTCAATAAACACAATTACATTTTTGTTTTTATCCAAGCAACAGTTATAGTATGGCACATATTGATACGATCTTACTGTTGGTTTAAAATCCGAATCCAAATACAACCAAACCGAATGAACACCGGAAAACAATGGTGCTGGTTTAGTCCCACCAATATTATTTTTATCAATCACACTGGTATCATTTTCATCAGTCACACTAGTATCATTTTTATCTGCTTGAAAATCAACTGCTACGCAATATATCATGTTGTTGGTACGCTTGAAAAAACAATGATAATTAAAATGAGCATTCTCGATCCCAGGGATGATGAATATTAGATCGTAGTCAAATTTGCGAATTTCATCACGGTGTTTCTTGTATGC
>CAXFZM010000221.1:2500-5000 GCA_964007475.1 Hybos culiciformis
GTATATTATATATTCGCCCTATATAGTATACTATAAGAATATAATTATTATATTATTATATTGAGATTCGAGAATTATTATTAAGTTAATAAATCTATATAAAGAAATATAATAATATAAATTAATTTTTCTTTATATAATTCTTATAAATTATAATAATTCATGTGTTTCATAATAATATAATAGTTGTTGGAATATGGAATTTGTTTGGGTTAATAATATATATTATTTATATATTTATAAGGAGAAAAATAGTATATTAAATATATATACGGCCTATATAGTATACTATAATAATATATTTATTATATCTCGAAGAGAATAATAAAGAATAAAAGTTTAAAGAATTTTTCTTATACATATATATAGTAATAATATATTATTATTAATAATGATTTTATTCAAATAAATTTGAAATAAGATCATAGTTTGGGGTTGGTGGTTGTGTTAATTAATGAATAAGATATATTTAATTATATTTATATTCTATAGAGAGATAAATATGTGTTCATAAATTTTTCACAGATTCTCAATATTATCTACCGTTTTTCGATATTATCTAGTATAATAATAGAGTTGTATAAAAAATTCAAGTACATAAATAAAAAAAAAAATTTAATTTTAAAAATTATCATGAAATATCATGCAAATAATAAAAAAGACAAAAGACTTGAATATTTTATATAATTATTAGATAATATCGACGGGCGGTATGTAATGACATAAAAAACTTATGTACATTGTTTATCATAAATAAAATAATTTTTAAAAATTATTAGTCTTAATGAAAAAAAAAAAAATATAATAACAAAACATGATATAAAATTTTTCTTTCCAAGGTAAAAAAAAAAACTTTTTTTATATGAAAATTTTCTATATTCGATATTATTTGCAAAATAGTATTGATATTGATGAAATTAAATGCCTTAAAAAAATTAAGATTTATATGTATAATAATTTAGTTAAATAGTTTAAAATGAAATTTATTTAATTAAATGGATTAAATTTCGATTTATATAATCAAAAATTCAATAAAAAGTCCTAAAATTCAATTTATGTAAAGAAAAACACTATACACAATGTCTTTACATTTCAATTATCTAGCATTTTTGATTTAAAAAGATTTTGAAGTTTTTGGGCCGGGTACCCATTCCCAACTAACCTTTATTTCATCGAAAATAATTTTTTTGATAAAAAAAAATGTTTGGTCTTTTTTGGGTAGGAGACCCCTCCCCTCCTGCTCCGATCCAAAATTTTCATGCCGACCACGTTCATTTAACGACAGGTAACGTTTACAATTAAAAAAATAAAATAAAAATTTTTTTTGGGCCGGGTCGATCCTACTCCTTCTACTACTACTCAAAATTTTAAGCCAACTAACCTTTATTTCATCGAAAATAATTTTTTTGATAAAAAAAAAATTTTGGTCTTTTTTGGGTAGGAGACCCCCTCCCCCCCTGCTCCGACACTAAATTTTCATGCCGTCCACGTTCATTTAACGACAGGTAACTTTTCCAATTAAAAAAATAAAATAAAATTTTTTTTAGGCCGGGTCGACCCTACTCCTCCTTCTACTACCCAAAATTTTAAGCCAACTTACCTTTATTTCATCGAAAATAATTTTTTTGATAAAAAAAAAATTTTGGTCTTTTTTGGGTAGGAGAGCCCCTCCCCCCCTGCTCCGACCCTAAATTTTGATGCCGACCACGTTCATTTAACAAGAGGTAACTTTTACAATTAAAAAAATAAAATAAAATTTTTTTTTGGGCCGAGTCGACCCTACTCCTTCTACTACTACTCAAAATTTTAAGCCAACTAACCTTTATTTCATCGAAAATAATTTTTATGATAAAAAAAAAATTTTGGTCTTTTTTGGGTAGGAGACCCCCTCGCCTCCTGCTCCGATCCAAAATTTTCATCCCGCCCACGTTCATTTAACGACAGGTAACTTTTCCAATTAAAAAAATAAAATAAAATTTTTTTTTAGGCCGGGTCGACCCTACTCCTTCTACTACTACTCAAAATTTTAAGCCAACTAACCTTTATTTCATCGAAAATAATTTTTTTGATAAAAAAAAAATTTTGGTCTTTTTTGGGTAGGAGACCCCCTCCCCCCCTGCTCCGACACTAAATTTTGATGCCGACCACGTTCATTTAACAAGAGGTAACTTTTACAATTAAAAACAAAAAAAAAAAATTTTTTTTGGGCAGGGTCGACCCTACTCCTCCTTCTACTACCCAAAATTTTAAGCCAACTTACCTTTATTTCATCGAAAATAATTTTTTTGATAAAAAAAAAATTTTGGTCTTTTTTGGGTAGGAGAGCCCCTCCCCCCCTGCTCCGACCCTAAATTTTGATGCCGACCACGTTCATTTAACAAGAGGTAACTTTTACAATTAAAAACAAAAAAAAAAATTTTTTTGGGCCGGGTCGACCCTACTCCTCCTTCTACTACCCAAAATTTTAAGCCAACTAACCTTTATTTCACCGAAGCTAGCT
>CAXFZM010000221.1:15000-17500 GCA_964007475.1 Hybos culiciformis
TTTAAAAATTATCATGAAATATCATGCAAATAATAAAAAAGACAAAAGACTTGAATATTTTATATAATTATTAGATAATATCGACGGGCGGTATGTAATGACATAAAAAACTTATGTACATTGTTTATCATAAATAAAATAATTTTTAAAAATTATTAGTCTTAATGAAAAAAAAAAAAATATAATAACAAAACATGATATAAAATTTTTCTTTCCAAGGTAAAAAAAAAAACTTTTTTTATATGAAAATTTTCTATATTCGATATTATTTGCAAAATAGTATTGATATTGATGAAATTAAATGCCTTAAAAAAATTAAGATTTATATGTATAATAATTTAGTTAAATAGTTTAAAATGAAATTTATTTAATTAAATGGATTAAATTTCGATTTATATAATCAAAAATTCAATAAAAAGTCCTAAAATTCAATTTATGTAAAGAAAAACACTATACACAATGTCTTTACATTTCAATTATCTAGCATTTTTGATTTAAAAAGATTTTGAAGTTTTTGGGCCGGGTACCCATTCCCAACTAACCTTTATTTCATCGAAAATAATTTTTTTGATAAAAAAAAATGTTTGGTCTTTTTTGGGTAGGAGACCCCTCCCCTCCTGCTCCGATCCAAAATTTTCATGCCGACCACGTTCATTTAACGACAGGTAACGTTTACAATTAAAAAAATAAAATAAAAATTTTTTTTGGGCCGGGTCGATCCTACTCCTTCTACTACTACTCAAAATTTTAAGCCAACTAACCTTTATTTCATCGAAAATAATTTTTTTGATAAAAAAAAAATTTTGGTCTTTTTTGGGTAGGAGACCCCCTCCCCCCCTGCTCCGACACTAAATTTTCATGCCGTCCACGTTCATTTAACGACAGGTAACTTTTCCAATTAAAAAAATAAAATAAAATTTTTTTTAGGCCGGGTCGACCCTACTCCTCCTTCTACTACCCAAAATTTTAAGCCAACTTACCTTTATTTCATCGAAAATAATTTTTTTGATAAAAAAAAAATTTTGGTCTTTTTTGGGTAGGAGAGCCCCTCCCCCCCTGCTCCGACCCTAAATTTTGATGCCGACCACGTTCATTTAACAAGAGGTAACTTTTACAATTAAAAAAATAAAATAAAATTTTTTTTTGGGCCGAGTCGACCCTACTCCTTCTACTACTACTCAAAATTTTAAGCCAACTAACCTTTATTTCATCGAAAATAATTTTTATGATAAAAAAAAAATTTTGGTCTTTTTTGGGTAGGAGACCCCCTCGCCTCCTGCTCCGATCCAAAATTTTCATCCCGCCCACGTTCATTTAACGACAGGTAACTTTTCCAATTAAAAAAATAAAATAAAATTTTTTTTTAGGCCGGGTCGACCCTACTCCTTCTACTACTACTCAAAATTTTAAGCCAACTAACCTTTATTTCATCGAAAATAATTTTTTTGATAAAAAAAAAATTTTGGTCTTTTTTGGGTAGGAGACCCCCTCCCCCCCTGCTCCGACACTAAATTTTGATGCCGACCACGTTCATTTAACAAGAGGTAACTTTTACAATTAAAAACAAAAAAAAAAAATTTTTTTTGGGCAGGGTCGACCCTACTCCTCCTTCTACTACCCAAAATTTTAAGCCAACTTACCTTTATTTCATCGAAAATAATTTTTTTGATAAAAAAAAAATTTTGGTCTTTTTTGGGTAGGAGAGCCCCTCCCCCCCTGCTCCGACCCTAAATTTTGATGCCGACCACGTTCATTTAACAAGAGGTAACTTTTACAATTAAAAACAAAAAAAAAAATTTTTTTGGGCCGGGTCGACCCTACTCCTCCTTCTACTACCCAAAATTTTAAGCCAACTAACCTTTATTTCACCGAAGCTAGCTTTTCCAATTTTTTTTTTTTTTTTTTTTTTTTTGCGCTTTTAGTAGAAGTGGCCCAGCAAGCTATTAGGAATAGTCAGGTGAAGCGAGCTCGTCGTTGAACAAAACATTGTGTAAAAATTTTCTTGACGAGGAAAAAAAAAGTATTTTTTTTCATGTTTTATATGGAAGAGAGTATAAAATGTGGTGTGAAAAAAAATTTTGTATGAAAATTTTTATTTTGGTTCGTGAACTAAAATAAGAATTAGGAAAGCAAAACATGATATGAAAATTTTCTTGGCGAGGAAAAAAAAGTATTTTTTTTCATGTTTTATATGGAAGAGAGAATAAAATGTGGTGTGGAAAAAAATTTTGTATGAAAATTTTTATTTTGGTTCGTGAACTAAAATAAGAATTATGAAGGCAAAACATGGTATGAAAATTTTCTTGGCGAGGAAAAAAAAGTACTTTTTTTCATGTTTTATATGGAAGAGAGTATAAAATGTGGTGTAAAAAAAAAGTTTGTATGAAAATTTTTATTTTGGTTCATGAACTAAAATAAGAATTAGGAAGGCAAAACATGGTATGAAAAATTTCTTTGTGAGGAAAAAAAAAATTTTTTTTTCATGTTTTATATGGAAGAG
>CAXFZM010000222.1:0-14230 GCA_964007475.1 Hybos culiciformis
AAACTTAAAGTTTACTTATTTTTTTTTTTTTTATTTGAAAATTTTATGAATGAATATTATCCCCTAAAAGTAAATTTTGTAGGTTTTACCAAAAAATTTTTCACTAACTAAATAAATTTTATGTGAAAAAAAAAACTACCTATTATATAAATAATAACATTTTAAATTTTTTTTTTAAATATTGTTTAAATAAAATATAGAATGGCTATTTTAATTTGAAAGAAACAAGATGATATACTCTTATTTAGCTATCTATGTACATTAGAGTTTCTCATACCGGATAACTCAGAATCGGATTCGGTAAGTCTTTGCATATAGGATTTGGGATCCGTTTCTGAAATTCGCCGAATTCTGATTCCTAGATTGCCCGATAAATTCACTGTTAAAATAAATATTGTTATAATAACAACAAAAATTATAATTAGTTGTTCCTCCATCTCCATCTGAAAAAAAAAAAAAAAAAGAATTATAGAAAAAACAAACATAAAACAATAAGAACAAGTCTCGTTTCTGATAAACAACGAAATCACTAGTGACACATAACACAACACATAGAATAGTTTCTCTAGTAAAAAATTAAAAAAAAAGAGATTAAATATTAAAAGAAAGAGTAAATTAAAAAAAATTAAAAATGTAATAAGAAGAAGAAGAAGAATTAGTGGAAAATGTCCTACTACTTCCTCCGGCGTCAACTAAGACATTTCATGAAAATTCAAAATGAATCAAAAAAAATTACTAAAATTAAAAACAATCGCATACAACGACCTATCGGCTTCAGATAATATATGAAATATATATTGTCTTACATTACTTCGTCAGGGTCAGTTTGTATGTTGAAACGATAATTTAAATTTAAAAAATAAAATAAAAATAATAATTAGAAGAAATATCTTTAGTCTACCACTTCCCTTGGCTTCGGATATACAGAAAATTTAAATATTAATTAAAGTCTTCAAATGTTATTAGTGAAAAAATAATTAGCCTTTAAACCAGCTTTAAGGGATGCCTTAGAGATATTAAGGTCAAAAACATGATGGTTTTTATTAGCAAAAGCAAGCATTCGACAAATGGGATCATTGCATCCATATTCGGTTCTATGGTAAGCAACTTCAAATAAGTTAGAAGTTCGGAGGCTTCTGGTATTAACTCTAAAGTTGATCTTCTCTAGAATAAAAGGAGAGATAATTTCACCAATAATAATTTGATGAATGAAAACAACATCTGCAAATTCACGTCTGTCTTGAAGAGATTCAAGCTTAATGAGATTTAAGCGTTCTGTGTACGGTGGAAGGATTAAGTTATCCTCCCAAAGAAGATGCCTTAATGCAAATCTAAGAAAATTTTTTTGAACGGATTCGACTCTATTGATGTCGACAGAAAAAAAGGGTGACCATACTTGAGAGGCATATTCTAACAATGGTCTTACAAGAGATGTAAAAAGAAATCTGGTTATAAATGGGTCACAGAACTCTCTTGACCAACGTTTAATAAAACCTAGAGTGGAATTTGCTTTATTTACAATTGAATTTACATGTGGTTTAAATGTCAATTGGTAATCACATAAAATGCCGAGATCTCTAACTTCATTGACTCTGGGAATAAGAATATTATTAAGTGTATATTGAAAATTAATAGGATTTCTTTTCCTTGAAAATGAAATATTTTGACACTTAGACACATTAAGAAGAAGATTATTCTTAATACACCAAAGGCCAAAGCTATTAAGGTCAGTTTGTAAAAGATTGCAGTCTGAAGGACTAGCGATTTTTTTAAAAATTTTCATATCATCGGCATAAATGTTGTGATCGCTATAGGAAATAATGAGTGAAACATCATTAATAGCGATTACGAAATCAAGTGGACCAAGATGGCTACCTTGAGGCACTCCAGAAGTAGCTGTGTATGTTGTAGATGTAGCAGAGCGAAATTTGACTTGATAATCACGAGGACCAAGCCAAGATTTTTTCCACTCAATAAAAGAAGGTGGAAAACCATACGCAGCCAATTTAAATAAAATAATCTGATGAGGAAGAACATCGAATGCTTTACTAAAATCCGTGTATACGGAATCAGGGTGAAAACCTTTCTCCATGTTATCCCTATAAGCTGAAGTAATTTCTATAAGATTAGTAGCAGTAGACCTACCTTTAAGAAACCCATGCTGATTATCAGTAATAAAATTCTTGCAATAAAAATGTATATCTTCAGAAATAACAGCTTCAAAAAGCTTAGGAATTGAAGAAATTTTAGCTATTGGACGATAATTTAAAACGTCAGCTCTGCAACCTTTCTTGAAAACGGGTATGATATATGAATGTTTCCAGATTTTCGGAAAGTAGCCGGTTAATAAAGATCTATTAAAAATAATAGATAGAGGGTTACATAAAGTAGAAGCACAATTTTTCAAGATTATCGGTGGGCCCAGAAGAACAATCATCTTGAAGCTTAGATAAAAACTTGAAAAGTTCTTTCACTTCAATGGATATTGCGGTCATAGAAGTTTGCGGGCAATTGTTTAAAAAACTGAAATAGGCAGTATCAACATTGAAGTTTGAGTCATAAAAAGAACTGGAGAAATGGTTAGCAAAAAAATTAGCTACAGTTAGGTCATCATTGGAAGAGGTATTCAAGAAACTAAGAGTTTGAGGATAACTATCCCCTTTCCTCTTAGAATTAATAAAACTAAAGAATCTTTTTGGATCCTTCAATATGTCAAGCTTTGTCTTTTGTAAATACTCCTCATATTGATGCTCAAACAAGACTCTGAACTCATTGAATAAATATTGAAAAGTCTCACGGTCGACTTCACTTCCGGTTATTAAGAAACTCTTCCAAGCCTTATTCTTTCTGTTTCTTAGAGCTTTAAGTTCTCCATTAAACCAGGGAGGGGAACAAGATCTCATATCCCTTCTAGTAAAAAGTGGACATGATAATGAAAAACCATTGAAAAGAATTTCATAAAATGAGTCAACCATCGAGTCCAAGTCCAAATCAACATCATCAAGGAATGAAAAGTCAGCCTGGCTGAGGTAACTATTGAGTTCAATGAAATCAGTTTTCCTAAAATTGAACTCTAAAGAGCTTTGCGGAATTATTTCATTGGACTCAACAACACTAAATACAAAATTCAAAGGAGGGTGAAATCTATCAATTTCAACCAAAATATTTGCACTTTCTTGAACAGTGCAATTAGCTGGATCGGAGAAGAAAATGAGATCCAACTGTCTATTCATAAAATTTTTGACTTTGGAAATTTGAAAGAGAGGAACTGCTGAAACAGCATCAAGAAAATCAATCTCTACACATGAGGAGGGTGTAGCAGAGATCAGGTAGTCACCCTCATCAGATTCAATCCATCTCAAATTGGGTAAATTGAAATCACCCAAAAGTAAAAATTCATCAGTTTCTGATAGAATGTCAGATATTAAGATATAGTAAGATATTATGTAGTAAGATATTAAGATAATAAATGATATTTATTATATAGAGAATTTTCTTTTGCAAATTAACTATTAAATTTCAATAACAGCTTATACACATATATACTATGTGCAGCTAATTTATTATATATGATTAATTTTTAACAATATAAGTGCTTATATTATTTCTTCTATATAAATATAAAAGCCTTAGCTGAGGGTGGTAAATTATATCTCTAAAAAATTTGCATGTGCATAACATTTACAAACAAAAAAAAACAACAACAACAAAAAAACTAAAATAATTCAATTTATAAATTTTATTACCCGATATTTATAGTTATTTAAACTCGCCCTTTTTTATACTTTAATTCTATCCCAATGGATTTTGATGATTATTTTTATTTTTACTATGTAAATATATGTATTATATACTCGGATAGTATATCAACAGAAAAGGATAGTAGCAATTATTAATTCATAAAAAATAAATAATAGCCAATAAAATTTAACAATATTCATACGTTTATTTTTTATAACACAAGTAATAAAAAAAATATGCTTTTAAAAAAAAAAAAAAAACAATAACAAAGTCACTAATTTAGTACTCACTAATAATTTTAAATAATAAAGTAATAAAGTAAGCTGTGGTCCTGTCAACACGAATTTTTTTTTTCTCTGCTGATAATTTTTTTTATTATTATTTTTTATTTAATTTAATTTTATTAAATTAAATAAAGTTATTGAAATTGGATAAGGGAGAATTAAGGAAAAAAAATTATATTTTAATAAGGTCATACATCTCAATACGACACAATGGTTAGAAAATGTGAAACCTGTTCCGGTAACATAACCAAAAAAATGCCCGGTGTTTGTTGCGTCCAATGCAATGGTGTTTTTCATCAAGGTTGTGGCCGAATTACTAACGAGATTTTTGACAAAATTAAATCAAATGATATTTCTTGGAATTGTGTTAAATGCAAACCGAATCCAAATTTAAATTCAACTATTGTGACTGGAGAGGACGAAGATTTAGATGAAGGTAATGTCGATGCTTTAGACACCATAATGGCAGAACTTTCCAAAATGCAGTCCGATAATCAAAAACTTTCAGCCGCTTTTACTTCTATCAAAGAAAGTCAATCTAAATCTAATAACTCACTAATTTTGATTTCCAATCAAATTAACGAGCTTAAAAAATTGAAAGCAAACGTAATCGCTAATTCTTCAGATATTTCTCATCTCAAAAAAGAAAATGTTAATTTAAAAAATGAAATTCTTGGTGTCACAAAACGACTTCATTTAGTTGAACAACAGGCGGTTCGTAATATTATGATAATTTCAAATGTTCCAATTATTTCTTCTGAGTCGCCTGATATTCTTAAACAATTTGTTTTGGATCTCGCACAACACCTAAATAAGCTGCCATTAACATCTGACGACATAACATCTGTTCGTAGACCCAAAGCCAAATCTGATGGGGGCAATAATTTTCTTGTTGTTAGTTTTTGTAATGAATTAGTATGTAACAGAATGATTAATGCTTATGAACTTAGAAAAACTGAACTTAAATTGATCTCTTTTAATTTTAATTTTATTGTTACTAATGAAAATTCTATTAGATTAAGTAAATCTTTAACTTCCTCAGATCGAATGTTGTACAAAAAAGCTATGAAATTCAAAGAAGATAATAAATTCAAATTTTTGTGGATTAAAAATTCTAAAATACTTTTACGTGAACGGGAAGATTCAAAAATTTTTAATATTCGTCTAGAATCTGATCTAGACAAAATAATATCTCCTACTCTTGATTAATTCTCTTAATTTTTTGTTTCAAGTTACATTTTGCGGTGCATTATAGTTGATACTTTTAATTTAATTTAATTTTTTATTTTCTGTCTTTTAATAGAATACATATTGCGTTAATAACTTTTTTGGTTTGTTATTTTCTATATATTTTTTTTTTTCTCATTAATTTTTAAAATTTTAATTTTTCATTTCTTTTTAGGTATGTTTCTAAATATTTATTATCAGAACATCAATGGAATTAGATCCAAGACTACCGAATTACAGTTAAACATAAGTAGCTCTGATTACGATATAATCTGTCTAACAGAAACTAATCTTAATGATTCTATAAGGAATAATGAATTCATCGATAACAGATACGAAGTATTTCGAAAAGACCGCAATCTTGATCTCTCGAACAAACTCAGTGGTGGTGGCTGCCTAGTAGCAGTGAAGAAACACTACGTGAGTAATCGACTATTAAATTTTGAAACTGTACATGAGGAGATTTGGATTTCTTTGAAACTTCATAATAATGCTTCTATATACTTATGTTGTGTTTATTTACCTCCTGATTCTGGTAGTGATACGTACGAAGTAGTGTTCAATAATTTGGCCTTTGTGTCACATAATATTTCCCCATCATCCAATTTGCTGTATGTGGGTGATTTTAATATTCCCTCTATAAATTGGCAAAAGAATATTTCATCCAACTATTTATTAGCCCATTCTTTCTCTGGAATCCCAGCTGAAACGTTATTATTAAATACTTCGATTGCCAATTTACAACAATTTAATGGAGTTAACAATTACTTGAATAGATTCTTGGATCTAGTTTGGTCTGATTTGCCGTCTGATAATATTAAAGTCATTGAAAGTCCTAATCCTCTTTCGCGTATCGATAGACACCATCCACCGTTAGAAATTTCTCTTGAAAAAAAAGCTGTGAGGTACCTTGGTGAGCGTGATAACCGTAAACTCAATTTTCATAAAGCTAATTATAATATTATAAATTCAAAGTTAGAGTCCTCTCTTTTTGATTTCAGTAGTTGTAATAATATTACTTCTGCCTTTGATCAATTCTACTTAAATCTAAATTTAATAATTAAAGATCATGTGCCCGTTTCTAAATCTAAAAGTGCAAATTATCCCAATTGGTATTCTCATCGCCTTATAAACATCTTAAAAGAAAAATCAAGGGTCCATAACAGGCTGAAAAGACAGAATCTTTCGCACGATATAGCAACTTTCAAATACCTTAGGTCATTAGCAAATAGTGAGATGAATCTTTGTTATAATAATTATATTACTTCTGTTGAAAATAACGTTAAATCGAATGTAAAATACTTTTGGGCTTATTCTAAGCAACTGAAAGCCTCTAATAAATTTCCTAAGCTTCTTAAGTATGACGACAAAGTCGCAGAAACAGCATACGATATCTGTCAACTTTTTGCTGAATTCTTCAACACGAATTTTTCCCCTCCAGGTAATAATCCATCTTTTTCTACTAATTCATCTTCAATTTTTGTTTCAAAACCTTACTTCTCGCCTGACTTAATAAAAAAAATTTTAATTGGCCTAGATATTTACAAGAACTCTGGTCCTGATGGTATTCCCAATGTTTTTTATAAGAACTGTGCCCATGTTCTTTCTATACCTATTTCAAACTTATTTAATCGTTCCATATTTGAAAATTCATTTCCTCAAGTTTTAAAAGTTTCCCACATTATTCCCGTATTTAAAAGTGGTGACCCTACGAAAGTGACTAATTATCGACCCATTTCAATACTTAATTCATTAGCACTAATTTTTGAAAAGGCCATCTATTTAGAGATTATGCCACTAATTAAACCTTTAATCAATACAACCCAACATGGATTCCTCCCCGGTCGATCTACCATTACTAATCTGACTATATTCACTGATTATGTAGCTAAAACTCTGGATGATTCCGCACAAGTAGATTGTATTTTTACTGATTTCACCAAAGCTTTTGATAAAATTGGGCACTACTCAATTTTGTCACAAATGTCTACTTTGGGAATCGATGTAGAGTTAATTTCATGGTTTCATTCCTACTTAACCGATAGACGTTCTTCAGTGGTCCTTAATGGAAGTATATCCTCACCTATTTTTCCTTCTTCTGGAGTTCCTCAAGGATCTATTCTTGGACCTATTATATTTTCCATTTTTGTTAATAATCTTTGCAACAACTTTTCCTCACCTTCACTACAATTTGCCGATGATCTTAAAATATTCCGTAAGATAGAAAATATTCGTGACTGTACTCTGTTACAAAAAGATATTGAATGGCTTATTGCCTGGTGCTGCGAGTTTGGATTACCATTAAATATCAGTAAATGTACCGTTCTTAGCATAAGTAGAAAAAGATCTCCTATAATTTTTGACTATTGCCTTCAATCTCGTATTCTGAAAAGAGTGGATGAACAAAAGGACCTTGGGATTATTTTTGATTCTAAATTTATATTTAATTCTCACATTTGTCATATCTTTAGTAAAGCCAGCCGTCTTTTAGGCTTTCTCTTCCGTATTGGAAAAAGATTTAAATCTGAATCTACTTTTATTTGCTTATATAACTCCTTAATTCGTAGTATCCTAGAATATGGTTCAGTAATCTGGAACCCACAATATGAAGTATATAGAAGTAAAATCGAACGCATTCAAAGAAAATTTACCAGGTACTTATTTTTCAAATTTGGTTTGGTGGACGACGGGTACAGCGCCAGACTTCATACTCTAAACATGAGGTCACTTTCCCAAAGAAGACTTCTTCTAGATGAATTTTTTCTAATTAAAATTGTGTCTTATTCCATTTCTGTCCCTGTACTTCGCCAAAACCTTAATTTTTACACTCCTTCTAGGCCTACTAGACTAAATTTAACTTTTTCCATTCCACAACAGAGGACGAATTTATTATCTAAAAGCCCACTCGTAAGAATTCAATCGAACCATAACGAATTTTTTAATTCCATTGATGTTTTTGATCAAAATATGTTTAAACTTAGAAGAGTAATTATTCGCACCGTTTCTCAACTCCCCGTTCATGTGTGATCAAAAATCCAACGAATCACCTTTTCTTTTTTGAATTTCATGGCTTAGGTTTAGGTTTTAGTTTCTTTTTTTAGTTTTAATTTTCATTAGTTTTGTTAATATATTGTTTTTTATTTTATTTTATTTTTTTTTAAATCATTGCTATCCATTTGAATTATTTCTTTAGCTTACTTATATAATAATTAACTTTATGTAAATTACATGTAGCTTGTAATTAGTTTTTATAACTGTTAGCTACTTAATGAATAAATAAATAAATAAAAATAAATAAATAAATAAATAAAAAGATAGACATGAAGATAGAATAGTCGTCTAACACAAAACCACGTATCGGCCAAAAACGTGATAATGAATTCTTCTTTAAATTTTTTTTAATTAATTTAATAAATTTAATCGGCAAAAAATTAAAAACATATAAGTGCAATAATTATTTTATGTAGATGGCTTTATTTTAATTGTTAAAAAGATGCTACTATTACTGAGACATTTTATTCAAGTTTAAATCTTATATATATGTAACATTACATAAAGTTTAATTCCGGTTAGAAGTCCTTAAAATTTAATTTTCTCAGAAATTCTAATTATTGGGAATAAAAATTTTGAGGAGCTTTAATTTTATTTACAAACAAAATAGACACAAAATATTCATAAAAGGGTTTATTTTTTCATTGATTTGTAGGATTACAGGAATAATTTTTTTTTTAACAATATCAAAGACGACCACCAGCAATGGATAACGTTATAAAATCATTCGTTTTAAATTTTTTTGGATTGACAAAATTTAATTTGTCAATAATATGTACATTTGACCAGTATATGTTAAAACAGGTAAATATAGCAGTATGAAAAATCTTGAATATATATATATAGATTAATAAGAAGTTTATTAATACGAGAAAAATAAAATGAAATGTAATAAAAAATTGTTTGATGAGAAAAAAAAATTAACTTTTGCGCGAATAAAATGATTTTAAAAAATGTTTACTACATATTTTTAACTTTATATACTTTATTCACTTTATATACTCAATACTCATTTTCGGTTAAGTAAAATTTTATTTAAAAATTTTATCATTTTGCATAAATTGCAAAAAGATGAATTTTTATTATTATTATTATTTTTTTTTTTTGTGCACTTTCTTTAAAGATATTGAATTTTTCCTTTTATAGTAAATTTTAATAGTACCTACATAAAAGTAACATATAGTGCACGTAACATTTTTTTATTAATATAAAAATTGCATGAACAAAAATTACGTAGTTCATCCTTAAAAATAGAAAAAAAAAACTTTTATATGAGTTATTACTTCAATTTAATAAATTTTTCGCTTTAAAATAGTTTTTTATTTATTATATAATATTTTAAAAGCTTTAAAGATGATAGTTTAAGTAAAAAATAAATATATGTAGTTTTCTTTAAATGAAAAAAAATATAGATCTGTTGCATTTAATTCGAAAAGCTAATGAAACTTTTTTAGTTTTCAAGAAAAATTAATAAAATAATATTTAAAAAATTTTAGCAGACTATTATCATCGAAGCTAATTAGTAGTCGTTATTAATGTTTCTTTCGAAATTTTAAGCAAATCGAACTTAAATTAACAATAATAATTAAAAAAAATCTGTTCGCAAAAATTTTCACATTTTCCTACTTTCAACCGTCGATTCTATTAAGTCGTGTAATAGTATTGATAGTAAATTATCTATAATGATAATATCATCTACAACTAACCTACAATACATCAAACGTAATTTGATTTATGACTAAATAACTCAAAACTGATTTGGATAAACCAAAAATTTGAAAATAATGAAGTATATTTTAATTTTATAAAGAAAAAAGCTTTTTTGTTGAAAGAACTTTTTAGGTTCATATTTATTTTAAATATATTTTAAATATTCATGTGAATTACTAGGTTATTTTATATTTTCATTCTTAGGGTTTCTACACACTTCGACTAGAATATGAACAAAATTTAATTGCTAAAAAACAATATAAAATAAAGTTTTTTTCAAGAAAAAATTATCGTAAAATGAAGGAAATAAAAAATATTTTTATATTTTTTATTTTAGAAAATCTAAATAAATATTTTTATATACATAATATTTTTCTAATTCCCCATGATTTGATGGAGATGGAGTGAACTGGAATTCACCACAGTGAACAACAAGTATAAACCCAAAAGTGAACATGAATGGGAAAAATGGTGATTTTCTAGTTCAAAATGTCGAATCTTTTCAATAGATGATATTTAGTAATATTTTTACATTCATGTTGCTGAGGCTGTTCACTACAACTGTAAATGCGATTGCAAAAATACTTCGCACTGTTATTCATCGTCGAAGTGTGTAAACATCTTTATAATAGAAAATTGAACAAAATATTTCTCTATATATGTATCAGAAGTTTTCTTAAAATAGGGAAAAATCATGTATAACTATTAGCGCGAAGTTGACTTAGAAACCAAAATAATATTTATTCAAAAAAATAAAATTTTCCCACGTACTTTTTTTTTTTTAAACCATATTTAATATTTTTCTTTCAAAAATAATTTTCCCATAAAACATTCCCTTTCCCATTTTGGTAATAATAATAATAAAAAAAAAATATGTTTTTACATATAGTTCGGCAACATGTTTTGAATAAATTTTACTTGTATACAATTTTTTATTTTTTGAAGTTTAAAAGAAAAAAACATTTTTTATTTATTTTTTTTTTTATTTTTTATTATGTGTTAGGGTGAGAATATTTTGTTAACCGTTAAATTTATTTTTTTTAATGTTTTATAAAGGGGTTGTAAAATACTACATACATATATATTTTTTTATATCATGCGGAAATTTGCATTTATTTTATTTTGTCCAACAAAATGTATTGTAATCAATCAAATTCATTTTTAATTTTTTGGGGACATAACAATTTTTGATGTTTTTTTGTAAATGGAATTTGGATGATTCTAAAAATAATAAAATTTTAGATTTTCAACAATAATACACTGAAAAAACAAACAGTTGCGGCAGCTATATTTTCAGTTTATTTTTTGGTATTTATATAGTTGAAACGAATCTCATGAATGACTTTATCAAAATTTGCTATTATTGTCATAGCAATGAAAATAACTAATGGTTTTACATATTAATATATCTGTTCGTATGAGCTTATAGCAATATTTGTCATAAAAAATTTCAGAAACTCATATTGTATTAAAAAAAAATTTTTGTTATTTATTTTTCAGCAGAAAAAATAAAAAAATTACATTTTTTGAGTAGCAAATGTTGCTTCAATTTATTTGCTATATATTTTTCGACGAGTTAGTATGTATTTAATAATAAATGCAAGATTTTTAGCACATGTTATCAGAATATGTTGCAGATTTAGCTATAACTTTATAACTGGTTTTTATAGCTAATTTTCCAACGAGTTATTTTTTTTTTCAGTATTATAATAACCGGTATAGATAGGTATACGTCATATAATTTCCTCCATTCGCTTCAATTTTAATTTTTATAATCATATTTGTCTATCTGCTTGGAAAAACTGGATTGTGTCTGGAAAATCTTAAGAATTTTAATTTTTTATATTCATACAATGTTCAAAATCTTTAAATATATTTCGCTTTCCATATATTTTCTATATACATTTATTACTAGCAAATAAAAGATAAAACACAAACGCTAGTTATAAATAGAAATTATTTTCCTATTAAATTCATAAGTTTTCATGAAATTTTCCAAAGCCTAGCAAATTATATATAAGTATATTTTGTCCCGCTATTTTTTATAATGAGAAAAATTAATGATACAACTAATATAAGGTTTCTTTTTGGCAAATATTTTTGAATTCCTCGTAATTATAATAATAAGTTTTAAAAGCCGAAGTTTGAAATATAATTTTAATAACAATTCAGAATTATACTTCGTGGAACTGCATGAGATATTCTTGTTATTGTTTATTAATTTTCAAGCGTTTTCAAGTAGATATAATATCAAATATCTATAGTTAATTTGGTTTTCAATCAAATTCATTTGAAAATACGTATGATTGTTTTTTATTTGAATTGGTATTATCTTTATTTTATTAAAATTCAGTAAAAGCTTAAATTGTCGGACAAAACTATTTAAAACTGATTAATTTTAAAAGTTTCTGTATATTAATTTAATTATATAAATACTCTAAAATTTGAATTATATTCTCTAGAAAATATCGTTTCGATTGATTTGTATTTAGAACTTCTTCAAATTCTCTAAAATATATTTAACTTTCTTTCGTCTACTAAGGAAATACAACTTTACGAGAACTTTGAAGTTCAAATTTTTTTTTTTTATTATTTTATGATAAAAAAAAAAAATTATGTGTAGTATGTGCAGAAAAATGAATATCTCTAAAGCCAGTATCATTTAATGGCATACTTTTCAAATTATATCATATCATTCGTTATGTGCTTTCAAAAAAAAAATATTATTCTCCCACTGACTACTGTGTTGTGGAATGAACATATCCGTGAAAAAAATTAAATTTTTTTCATTGAAAAATTGTCTGTCATATTTGACTTAAATTAAGAAATATTTTCATTTTATGATTATATATAAATACAGCTAACTGCAAAATTTAAAGGATCGTTTCCTTTAAACAAAAATATAATACATATAATATATAAATTTCTTTAATGATGAATTAGCATTTTAAAATTTTATACTATAAAAGTTTTGTAATGGAGATTTATGTATAAAATTTTTTTCAAGCCTACACTTTGCATTATTAAAATTATTATTGTGGTGATGAAGAAGGAATTTCTTTTTTTTTTCTTTTTTTATTCAAGAATATATGAAAATATTTATTCGTTGTACATTAGTGTTATATAAAATTATATTATTTATAAATACTATGTATTATGTTTGTCTGACCAAAAATCAGTAAATTATATTTAAGAGATTTTATTTTGTAGACTATAATAAATGCGGAATAGTTTATAAAACAATTTTTGTTCATTTTCAGATTATTCAAGATGAGATTTAGGATTGTCGTATATAAAATGCAACATTGCAGCTTCGAATCTAAGGAACTTTATTACTAAAGATTATCTTCTCGTAAATTTAAAATTAAATTTCGTTTGATTATTTAAGGTAGGCATATAATTTTTATCAATATTCATCGGTAAAATAAGAGATTTTTGTTCATTTCCTATTGGAACTAAATAAGCTTGCATTGTAAATCTGTCGACAGTAGTTTCCAATCATTATGACCAACCACTGATATTACTATATAATATGTGTTATAATTTCTTGCACAACATCACCAAAGAACTCTTGCTCAGTTAACTAAATTATAATTTTGTATATTATTTCGATAAATAATTTTTTGATATATCTTGGAATCGATCAATTTTAACTAATAACTTGAAACTACCAACTCTAGAGTTTTCTTCATAAGAAAATAAAAAAAAATAATAATTTGTTTTTTTTTTTTAATAAATTTTGTCAGTTCAATATTAAAACGATTTTTCCAAATATTCAGAATAACAAACAAATGTTATAGACAAATATTTTTAATGAAATTCGAAAATTTATTCTATTTCAAAAGAATTCTATATAAAATATCTATTTTATTATTTTCTTTTACATTGTATACCTAAATGTCCGCATATACTCGTCTCTCGTATAATAAATATTATAAATTTTTGCATTGTTTAATAAATACAAATTTGTTAAATTTTCATATTCAAAAATGACATAGTTCGGTGCATTTCTGAGTGCTTTTACATAATAATCATAGAGATTAAAAAAAAAAAAAGAAGAAAAACCCTATTATAAAGGAACACGCTATTAAAAATTTTCTTTTTTTTGTGTTTCCAATACAAAATATATAAGCTGATTTTTTACATCAAAATCAAAAATGTTTTTCCAAATCGGATTATAGTGAAATTTTGTTTCATTGTTCTCTGTTTATTTTTTT
>CAXFZM010000224.1:0-5000 GCA_964007475.1 Hybos culiciformis
ACAACAACAACAACAACAACAACAACAACAACAACAACAACAACAACAACAACAACAACAACAACAACAACAACAACAACAACAACAACAACAACAACAACAACAACAACAACAACAACAACAACAACAACAACAACAACAACAACAACAACAACAACAACAACAACAACAACAACAACAACAACAACAACAACAACAACAACAACAACAACAACAACAACAACAACAACAACAACAACAACAACAACAACAACAACAACAACAACAACAACAACAACAACAACAACAACAACAACAACAACAACAACAACAACAACAACAACAACAACAACAACAACAACAACAACAACAACAACAACAACAACAACAACAACAACAACAACAACAACAACAACAACAACAACAACAACAACAACAACAACAACAACAACAACAACAACAACAACAACAACAACAACAACAACAACAACAACAACAACAACAACAACAACAACAACAACAACAACAACAACAACAACAACAACAACAACAACAACAACAACAACAACAACAACAACAACAACAACAACAACAACAACAACAACAACAACAACAACAACAACAACAACAACAACAACAACAACAACAACAACAACAACAACAACAACAACAACAACAACAACAACAACAACAACAACAACAACAACAACAACAACAACAACAACAACAACAACAACAACAACAACAACAACAACAACAACAACAACAACAACAACAACAACAACAACAACAACAACAACAACAACAACAACAACAACAACAACAACAACAACAACAACAACAACAACAACAACAACAACAACAACAACAACAACAACAACAACAACAACAACAACAACAACAACAACAACAACAACAACAACAACAACAACAACAACAACAACAACAACAACAACAACAACAACAACAACAACAACAACAACAACAACAACAACAACAACAACAACAACAACAACAACAACAACAACAACAACAACAACAACAACAACAACAACAACAACAACAACAACAACAACAACAACAACAACAACAACAACAACAACAACAACAACAACAACAACAACAACAACAACAACAACAACAACAACAACAACAACAACAACAACAACAACAACAACAACAACAACAACAACAACAACAACAACAACAACAACAACAACAACAACAACAACAACAACAACAACAACAACAACAACAACAACAACAACAACAACAACAACAACAACAACAACAACAACAACAACAACAACAACAACAACAACAACAACAACAACAACAACAACAACAACAACAACAACAACAACAACAACAACAACAACAACAACAACAACAACAACAACAACAACAACAACAACAACAACAACAACAACAACAACAACAACAACAACAACAACAACAACAACAACAACAACAACAACAACAACAACAACAACAACAACAACAACAACAACAACAACAACAACAACAACAACAACAACAACAACAACAACAACAACAACAACAACAACAACAACAACAACAACAACAACAACAACAACAACAACAACAACAACAACAACAACAACAACAACAACAACAACAACAACAACAACAACAACAACAACAACAACAACAACAACAACAACAACAACAACAACAACAACAACAACAACAACAACAACAACAACAACAACAACAACAACAACAACAACAACAACAACAACAACAACAACAACAACAACAACAACAACAACAACAACAACAACAACAACAACAACAACAACAACAACAACAACAACAACAACAACAACAACAACAACAACAACAACAACAACAACAACAACAACAACAACAACAACAACAACAACAACAACAACAACAACAACAACAACAACAACAACAACAACAACAACAACAACAACAACAACAACAACAACAACAACAACAACAACAACAACAACAACAACAACAACAACAACAACAACAACAACAACAACAACAACAACAACAACAACAACAACAACAACAACAACAACAACAACAACAACAACAACAACAACAACAACAACAACAACAACAACAACAACAACAACAACAACAACAACAACAACAACAACAACAACAACAACAACAACAACAACAACAACAACAACAACAACAACAACAACAACAACAACAACAACAACAACAACAACAACAACAACAACAACAACAACAACAACAACAACAACAACAACAACAACAACAACAACAACAACAACAACAACAACAACAACAACAACAACAACAACAACAACAACAACAACAACAACAACAACAACAACAACAACAACAACAACAACAACAACAACAACAACAACAACAACAACAACAACAACAACAACAACAACAACAACAACAACAACAACAACAACAACAACAACAACAACAACAACAACAACAACAACAACAACAACAACAACAACAACAACAACAACAACAACAACAACAACAACAACAACAACAACAACAACAACAACAACAACAACAACAACAACAACAACAACAACAACAACAACAACAACAACAACAACAACAACAACAACAACAACAACAACAACAACAACAACAACAACAACAACAACAACAACAACAACAACAACAACAACAACAACAACAACAACAACAACAACAACAACAACAACAACAACAACAACAACAACAACAACAACAACAACAACAACAACAACAACAACAACAACAACAACAACAACAACAACAACAACAACAACAACAACAACAACAACAACAACAACAACAACAACAACAACAACAACAACAACAACAACAACAACAACAACAACAACAACAACAACAACAACAACAACAACAACAACAACAACAACAACAACAACAACAACAACAACAACAACAACAACAACAACAACAACAACAACAACAACAACAACAACAACAACAACAACAACAACAACAACAACAACAACAACAACAACAACAACAACAACAACAACAACAACAACAACAACAACAACAACAACAACAACAACAACAACAACAACAACAACAACAACAACAACAACAACAACAACAACAACAACAACAACAACAACAACAACAACAACAACAACAACAACAACAACAACAACAACAACAACAACAACAACAACAACAACAACAACAACAACAACAACAACAACAACAACAACAACAACAACAACAACAACAACAACAACAACAACAACAACAACAACAACAACAACAACAACAACAACAACAACAACAACAACAACAACAACAACAACAACAACAACAACAACAACAACAACAACAACAACAACAACAACAACAACAACAACAACAACAACAACAACAACAACAACAACAACAACAACAACAACAACAACAACAACAACAACAACAACAACAACAACAACAACAACAACAACAACAACAACAACAACAACAACAACAACAACAACAACAACAACAACAACAACAACAACAACAACAACAACAACAACAACAACAACAACAACAACAACAACAACAACAACAACAACAACAACAACAACAACAACAACAACAACAACAACAACAACAACAACAACAACAACAACAACAACAACAACAACAACAACAACAACAACAACAACAACAACAACAACAACAACAACAACAACAACAACAACAACAACAACAACAACAACAACAACAACAACAACAACAACAACAACAACAACAACAACAACAACAACAACAACAACAACAACAACAACAACAACAACAACAACAACAACAACAACAACAACAACAACAACAACAACAACAACAACAACAACAACAACAACAACAACAACAACAACAACAACAACAACAACAACAACAACAACAACAACAACAACAACAACAACAACAACAACAACAACAACAACAACAACAACAACAACAACAACAACAACAACAACAACAACAACAACAACAACAACAACAACAACAACAACAACAACAACAACAACAACAACAACAACAACAACAACAACAACAACAACAACAACAACAACAACAACAACAACAACAACAACAACAACAACAACAACAACAACAACAACAACAACAACAACAACAACAACAACAACAACAACAACAACAACAACAACAACAACAACAACAACAACAACAACAACAACAACAACAACAACAACAACAACAACAACAACAACAACAACAACAAAAATCTGGCAACACTGTTCTGATTAGTTTGTTTTTTTTTTCAAGTTGAATTTATTTTTATTAAAATAAATTGTTTTTTATAATTAAATATTGAGTTACTTAAACTTTTTGAGTTGGTGATCCTTCCAGGACCTGGTGCAATTGAAGACTTGCTTGGACATTCGGATTGATCGACTACTGGAGCCGAAATCATAGTTGGACTATCATTTTAAGTATACAAGGCTTTAAAAAATTATTTAAAGTGTGTTCCAGCTGTTATTTTTATGGGTCCAGCCCGCCAATTTATTTAATTATTACCTTGACGAGATAATTTTTTATTGTTATCATTGGTTATTGTTTTTGTTTACATTTATTTATGACGTATGATTCTGATTATTGGATATAATTATTTTAATGGCATACTTTTAGGAGTGTTTCTGTTATTAACAGATTTTAATTTGACAACATTTTTATTCTTATAAACCAAAATTGAAATTCTACTAATTTTGTTAATAGAAGAACTGATAATTATTTTATTTTTACTGCATACTTGTTGGAGTCATACAATCTCAAGTTTTTTTTTTTATAACAATAATATTCTGCCGTAACAATAATAATTAATAACAATATTACTGACTTGCGGACTGTTTATATTGTACTTACATTTTTAAGAAATGACCACTAGTTGTGGAGATGTTAATTGTGGCCTGCAAATTGATAAGGGTGATTCCATCAAATGTCACGGTTTATGTAATCGCTGGTTTCATGTTAAA
>CAXFZM010000224.1:12500-22500 GCA_964007475.1 Hybos culiciformis
AACAACAACAACAACAACAACAACAACAACAACAACAACAACAACAACAACAACAACAACAACAACAACAACAACAACAACAACAACAACAACAACAACAACAACAACAACAACAACAACAACAACAACAACAACAACAACAACAACAACAACAACAACAACAACAACAACAACAACAACAACAACAACAACAACAACAACAACAACAACAACAACAACAACAACAACAACAACAACAACAACAACAACAACAACAACAACAACAACAACAACAACAACAACAACAACAACAACAACAACAACAACAACAACAACAACAACAACAACAACAACAACAACAACAACAACAACAACAACAACAACAACAACAACAACAACAACAACAACAACAACAACAACAACAACAACAACAACAACAACAACAACAACAACAACAACAACAACAACAACAACAACAACAACAACAACAACAACAACAACAACAACAACAACAACAACAACAACAACAACAACAACAACAACAACAACAACAACAACAACAACAACAACAACAACAACAACAACAACAACAACAACAACAACAACAACAACAACAACAACAACAACAACAACAACAACAACAACAACAACAACAACAACAACAACAACAACAACAACAACAACAACAACAACAACAACAACAACAACAACAACAACAACAACAACAACAACAACAACAACAACAACAACAACAACAACAACAACAACAACAACAACAACAACAACAACAACAACAACAACAACAACAACAACAACAACAACAACAACAACAACAACAACAACAACAACAACAACAACAACAACAACAACAACAACAACAACAACAACAACAACAACAACAACAACAACAACAACAACAACAACAACAACAACAACAACAACAACAACAACAACAACAACAACAACAACAACAACAACAACAACAACAACAACAACAACAACAACAACAACAACAACAACAACAACAACAACAACAACAACAACAACAACAACAACAACAACAACAACAACAACAACAACAACAACAACAACAACAACAACAACAACAACAACAACAACAACAACAACAACAACAACAACAACAACAACAACAACAACAACAACAACAACAACAACAACAACAACAACAACAACAACAACAACAACAACAACAACAACAACAACAACAACAACAACAACAACAACAACAACAACAACAACAACAACAACAACAACAACAACAACAACAACAACAACAACAACAACAACAACAACAACAACAACAACAACAACAACAACAACAACAACAACAACAACAACAACAACAACAACAACAACAACAACAACAACAACAACAACAACAACAACAACAACAACAACAACAACAACAACAACAACAACAACAACAACAACAACAACAACAACAACAACAACAACAACAACAACAACAACAACAACAACAACAACAACAACAACAACAACAACAACAACAACAACAACAACAACAACAACAACAACAACAACAACAACAACAACAACAACAACAACAACAACAACAACAACAACAACAACAACAACAACAACAACAACAACAACAACAACAACAACAACAACAACAACAACAACAACAACAACAACAACAACAACAACAACAACAACAACAACAACAACAACAACAACAACAACAACAACAACAACAACAACAACAACAACAACAACAACAACAACAACAACAACAACAACAACAACAACAACAACAACAACAACAACAACAACAACAACAACAACAACAACAACAACAACAACAACAACAACAACAACAACAACAACAACAACAACAACAACAACAACAACAACAACAACAACAACAACAACAACAACAACAACAACAACAACAACAACAACAACAACAACAACAACAACAACAACAACAACAACAACAACAACAACAACAACAACAACAACAACAACAACAACAACAACAACAACAACAACAACAACAACAACAACAACAACAACAACAACAACAACAACAACAACAACAACAACAACAACAACAACAACAACAACAACAACAACAACAACAACAACAACAACAACAACAACAACAACAACAACAACAACAACAACAACAACAACAACAACAACAACAACAACAACAACAACAACAACAACAACAACAACAACAACAACAACAACAACAACAACAACAACAACAACAACAACAACAACAACAACAACAACAACAACAACAACAACAACAACAACAACAACAACAACAACAACAACAACAACAACAACAACAACAACAACAACAACAACAACAACAACAACAACAACAACAACAACAACAACAACAACAACAACAACAACAACAACAACAACAACAACAACAACAACAACAACAACAACAACAACAACAACAACAACAACAACAACAACAACAACAACAACAACAACAACAACAACAACAACAACAACAACAACAACAACAACAACAACAACAACAACAACAACAACAACAACAACAACAACAACAACAACAACAACAACAACAACAACAACAACAACAACAACAACAACAACAACAACAACAACAACAACAACAACAACAACAACAACAACAACAACAACAACAACAACAACAACAACAACAACAACAACAACAACAACAACAACAACAACAACAACAACAACAACAACAACAACAACAACAACAACAACAACAACAACAACAACAACAACAACAACAACAACAACAACAACAACAACAACAACAACAACAACAACAACAACAACAACAACAACAACAACAACAACAACAACAACAACAACAACAACAACAACAACAACAACAACAACAACAACAACAACAACAACAACAACAACAACAACAACAACAACAACAACAACAACAACAACAACAACAACAACAACAACAACAACAACAACAACAACAACAACAACAACAACAACAACAACAACAACAACAACAACAACAACAACAACAACAACAACAACAACAACAACAACAACAACAACAACAACAACAACAACAACAACAACAACAACAACAACAACAACAACAACAACAACAACAACACAACAACAACACAACAACAACAAACAACAACAACAACAACAACAACAACAACAACAACAACAACAACAACAACAACAACAACAACAACAACAACAACAACAACAACAACAACAACAACAACAACAACAACAACAACAACAACAACAACAACAACAACAACAACAACAACAACAACAACAACAACAACAACAACAACAACAACAACAACAACAACAACAACAACAACAACAACAACAACAACAACAACAACAACAACAACAACAACAACAACAACAACAACAACAACAACAACAACAACAACAACAACAACAACAACAACAACAACAACAACAACAACAACAACAACAACAACAACAACAACAACAACAACAACAACAACAACAACAACAACAACAACAACAACAACAACAACAACAACAACAACAACAACAACAACAACAACAACAACAACAACAACAACAACAACAACAACAACAACAACAACAACAACAACAACAACAACAACAACAACAACAACAACAACAACAACAACAACAACAACAACAACAACAACAACAACAACAACAACAACAACAACAACAACAACAACAACAACAACAACAACAACAACAACAACAACAACAACAACAACAACAACAACAACAACAACAACAACAACAACAACAACAACAACAACAACAACAACAACAACAACAACAACAACAACAACAACAACAACAACAACAACAACAACAACAACAACAACAACAACAACAACAACAACAACAACAACAACAACAACAACAACAACAACAACAACAACAACAACAACAACAACAACAACAACAACAACAACAACAACAACAACAACAACAACAACAACAACAACAACAACAACAACAACAACAACAACAACAACAACAACAACAACAACAACAACAACAACAACAACAACAACAACAACAACAACAACAACAACAACAACAACAACAACAACAACAACAACAACAACAACAACAACAACAACAACAACAACAACAACAACAACAACAACAACAACAACAACAACAACAACAACAACAACAACAACAACAACAACAACAACAACAACAACAACAACAACAACAACAACAACAACAACAACAACAACAACAACAACAACAACAACAACAACAACAACAACAACAACAACAACAACAACAACAACAACAACAACAACAACAACAACAACAACAACAACAACAACAACAACAACAACAACAACAACAACAACAACAACAACAACAACAACAACAACAACAACAACAACAACAACAACAACAACAACAACAACAACAACAACAACAACAACAACAACAACAACAACAACAACAACAACAACAACAACAACAACAACAACAACAACAACAACAACAACAACAACAACAACAACAACAACAACAACAACAACAACAACAACAACAACAACAACAACAACAACAACAACAACAACAACAACAACAACAACAACAACAACAACAACAACAACAACAACAACAACAACAACAACAACAACAACAACAACAACAACAACAACAACAACAACAACAACAACAACAACAACAACAACAACAACAACAACAACAACAACAACAACAACAACAACAACAACAACAACAACAACAACAACAACAACAACAACAACAACAACAACAACAACAACAACAACAACAACAACAACAACAACAACAACAACAACAACAACAACAACAACAACAACAACAACAACAACAACAACAACAACAACAACAACAACAACAACAACAACAACAACAACAACAACAACAACAACAACAACAACAACAACAACAACAACAACAACAACAACAACAACAACAACAACAACAACAACAACAACAACAACAACAACAACAACAACAACAACAACAACAACAACAACAACAACAACAACAACAACAACAACAACAACAACAACAACAACAACAACAACAACAACAACAACAACAACAACAACAACAACAACAACAACAACAACAACAACAACAACAACAACAACAACAACAACAACAACAACAACAACAACAACAACAACAACAACAACAACAACAACAACAACAACTACAACAACAACAACAACAACAACAACAACAACAACAACAACAACAACAACAACAACAACAACAACAACAACAACAACAACAACAACAACAACAACAACAACAACAACAACAACAACAACAACAACAACAACAACAACAACAACAACAACAACAACAACAACAACAACAACAACAACAACAACAACAACAACAACAACAACAACAACAACAACAACAACAACAACAACAACAACAACAACAACAACAACAACAACAACAACAACAACAACAACAACAACAACAACAACAACAACAACAACAACAACAACAACAACAACAACAACAACAACAACAACAACAACAACAACAACAACAACAACAACAACAACAACAACAACAACAACAACAACAACAACAACAACAACAACAACAACAACAACAACAACAACAACAACAACAACAACAACAACAACAACAACAACAACAACAACAACAACAACAACAACAACAACAACAACAACAACAACAACAACAACAACAACAACAACAACAACAACAACAACAACAACAACAACAACAACAACAACAACAACAACAACAACAACAACAACAACAACAACAACAACAACAACAACAACAACAACAACAACAACAACAACAACAACAACAACAACAACAACAACAACAACAACAACAACAACAACAACAACAACAACAACAACAACAACAACAACAACAACAACAACAACAACAACAACAACAACAACAACAACAACAACAACAACAACAACAACAACAACAACAACAACAACAACAACAACAACAACAACAACAACAACAACAACAACAACAACAACAACAACAACAACAACAACAACAACAACAACAACAACAACAACAACAACAACAACAACAACAACAACAACAACAACAACAACAACAACAACAACAACAACAACAACAACAACAACAACAACAACAACAACAACAACAACAACAACAACAACAACAACAACAACAACAACAACAACAACAACAACAACAACAACAACAACAACAACAACAACAACAACAACAACAACAACAACAACAACAACAACAACAACAACAACAACAACAACAACAACAACAACAACAACAACAACAACAACAACAACAACAACAACAACAACAACAACAACAACAACAACAACAACAACAACAACAACAACAACAACAACAACAACAACAACAACAACAACAACAACAACAACAACAACAACAACAACAACAACAACAACAACAACAACAACAACAACAACAACAACAACAACAACAACAACAACAACAACAACAACAACAACAACAACAACAACAACAACAACAACAACAACAACAACAACAACAACAACAACAACAACAACAACAACAACAACAACAACAACAACAACAACAACAACAACAACAACAACAACAACAACAACAACAACAACAACAACAACAACAACAACAACAACAACAACAACAACAACAACAACAACAACAACAACAACAACAACAACAACAACAACAACAACAACAACAACAACAACAACAACAACAACAACAACAACAACAACAACAACAACAACAACAACAACAACAACAACAACAACAACAACAACAACAACAACAACAACAACAACAACAACAACAACAACAACAACAACAACAACAACAACAACAACAACAACAACAACAACAACAACAACAACAACAACAACAACAACAACAACAACAACAACAACAACAACAACAACAACAACAACAACAACAACAACAACAACAACAACAACAACAACAACAACAACAACAACAACAACAACAACAACAACAACAACAACAACAACAACAACAACAACAACAACAACAACAACAACAACAACAACAACAACAACAACAACAACAACAACAACAACAACAACAACAACAACAACAACAACAACAACAACAACAACAACAACAACAACAACAACAACAACAACAACAACAACAACAACAACAACAACAACAACAACAACAACAACAACAACAACAACAACAACAACAACAACAACAACAACAACAACAACAACAACAACAACAACAACAACAACAACAACAACAACAACAACAACAACAACAACAACAACAACAACAACAACAACAACAACAACAACAACAACAACAACAACAACAACAACAACAACAACAACAACAACAACAACAACAACAACAACAACAACAACAACAACAACAACAACAACAACAACAACAACAACAACAACAACAACAACAACAACAACAACAACAACAACAACAACAACAACAACAACAACAACAACAACAACAACAACAACAACAACAACAACAACAACAACAACAACAACAACAACAACAACAACAACAACAACAACAACAACAACAACAACAACAACAACAACAACAACAACAACAACAACAACAACAACAACAACAACAACAACAACAACAACAACAACAACAACAACAACAACAACAACAACAACAACAACAACAACAACAACAACAACAACAACAACAACAACAACAACAACAACAACAACAACAACAACAACAACAACAACAACAACAACAACAACAACAACAACAACAACAACAACAACAACAACAACAACAACAACAACAACAACAACAACAACAACAACAACAACAACAACAACAACAACAACAACAACAACAACAACAACAACAACAACAACAACAACAACAACAACAACAACAACAACAACAACAACAACAACAACAACAACAACAACAACAACAACAACAACAACAACAACAACAACAACAACAACAACAACAACAACAACAACAACAACAACAACAACAACAACAACAACAACAACAACAACAACAACAACAACAACAACAACAACAACAACAACAACAACAACAACAACAACAACAACAACAACAACAACAACAACAACAACAACAACAACAACAACAACAACAACAACAACAACAACAACAACAACAACAACAACAACAACAACAACAACAACAACAACAACAACAACAACAACAACAACAACAACAACAACAACAACAACAACAACAACAACAACAACAACAACAACAACAACAACAACAACAACAACAACAACAACAACAACAACAACAACAACAACAACAACAACAACAACAACAACAACAACAACAACAACAACAACAACAACAACAACAACAACAACAACAACAACAACAACAACAACAACAACAACAACAACAACAACAACAACAACAACAACAACAACAACAACAACAACAACAACAACAACAACAACAACAACAACAACAACAACAACAACAACAACAACAACAACAACAACAACAACAACAACAACAACAACAACAACAACAACAACAACAACAACAACAACAACAACAACAACAACAACAACAACAACAACAACAACAACAACAACAACAACAACAACAACAACAACAACAACAACAACAACAACAACAACAACAACAACAACAACAACAACAACAACAACAACAACAACAACAACAACAACAACAACAACAACAACAACAACAACAACAACAACAACAACAACAACAACAACAACAACAACAACAACAACAACAACAACAACAACAACAACAACAACAACAACAACAACAACAACAACAACAACAACAACAACAACAACAACAACAACAACAACAACAACAACAACAACAACAACAACAACAACAACAACAACAACAACAACAACAACAACAACAACAACAACAACAACAACAACAACAACAACAACAACAACAACAACAACAACAACAACAACAACAACAACAACAACAACAACAACAACAACAACAACAACAACAACAACAACAACAACAACAACAACAACAACAACAACAACAACAACAACAACAACAACAACAACAACAACAACAACAACAACAACAACAACAACAACAACAACAACAACAACAACAACAACAACAACAACAACAACAACAACAACAACAACAACAACAACAACAACAACAACAACAACAACAACAACAACAACAACAACAACAACAACAACAACAACAACAACAACAACAACAACAACAACAACAACAACAACAACAACAACAACAACAACAACAACAACAACAACAACAACAACAACAACAACAACAACAACAACAACAACAACAACAACAACAACAACAACAACAACAACAACAACAACAACAACAACAACAACAACAACAACAACAACAACAACAACAACAACAACAACAACAACAACAACAACAACAACAACAACAACAACAACAACAACAACAACAACAACAACAACAACAACAACAACAACAACAACAACAACAACAACAACAACAACAACAACAACAACAACAACAACAACAACAACAACAACAACAACAACAACAACAACAACAACAACAACAACAACAACAACAACAACAACAACAACAACAACAACAACAACAACAACAACAACAACAACAACAACAACAACAACAACAACAACAACAACAACAACAACAACAACAACAACAACAACAACAACAACAACAACAACAACAACAACAACAACAACAACAACAACAACAACAACAACAACAACAACAACAACAACAACAACAACAACAACAACAACAACAACAACAACAACAACAACAACAACAACAACAACAACAACAACAACAACAACAACAACAACAACAACAACAACAACAACAACAACAACAACAACAACAACAACAACAACAACAACAACAACAACAACAA
>CAXFZM010000224.1:30000-37081 GCA_964007475.1 Hybos culiciformis
GATGGTCAAAAGAATTTGTCAATCCAAAAGTAACTCGCTCCCTTTTCACTTGTATGGTTCGTCCTTTACTTGAATTCTCCTCACAAGTTTGGTCCCCATATTTTGATGTCCATATTCACAGAATTGAATCCGTTCAAAGAAATTTTTCACGTTTCGCTCTAAGAGGTCAACCTGCACCTGCTTCACCTCTAGCAAGTAATCCCTTCACATCTGTGGTTCCTTACGTTGAACGATTGCAACGGCTTGATCTTCAATCATTGGAAAAGCGGCGCATTGTTGCGGACATAGTGTTTTTAAACCAACTAATATCAGGAAACATTTCTTCTTCTAACCTACTTAGTAGGATTAATTTTCGACTTGTAGACCGATCGCTTAGATTTGTTCAAATTTTTCAGGTTCAGACACATCGTACAATTTATGGGGTAAATGAACCTCTGAATAGAATGATGAGTGAAGCGAATCTGTACTGCGATTGTTTTGACTTTAATCTGAATAAGTATTGTTTAAAGAAGAGACTATTTAGTAATAATTAAGTATGATGCTCCATTTTCTTGTTTGTGGGGACTGCCGTTATTGACTTGGACTGCAATTCTTGTGATAAAATATAGCTTTTTATTTGTTTCCCTCCTTTTTTTTCCTTTGTTATAGAAAATTAGATAACTTAAATGTATATTTTATTTTTATTTGACTAGCAATTTTCTGATTGTAGTTACGTTTGTGAATATTTATATGTTAACTGTTATATTTGTTAATTATATTTTTAATTTTTAATTTGAGATGTAAATTATATCGAGTTCGATCTGAACTATAATAAATAAATAAATAAATAATTACCCATCAATTGTTGGTTTGCTTGACATTTGTGCCTAAAACAAATAACACATTTTTGTAGTTCAAATTTTACCGTCATTTTACTTTTCAGAATCCAGTATTGCTGCCTAATAATTGAAAGTGTAAGCTGTTGATAGTACTGTATTATCATGGAGAGTCAGCTTATGATAGTACTGTATTATCAGTTTGGTTAATAGGGAATTATTTGATATGATTATTGGATGTTTTTGACTGAAATCTAAGTTGGAATTCTCTAATCTGCCTCCTACACGGAGAAGTTGGTTGTTGTCAAGAAATGGATTTAGGCTAAGTATTCTACTGCTTCTTGGAAGTGGCTTGGAATGTTGCAGACAAGTTATTTCATCATAAAATTCTTTAAGTTGAACCATTTTCACTATGACACATCTGGCATTTTCTTAATTCTTCGTTTGTAACTTTAATGCTTACGTCTGTCTTTTTCTTGCAAAAATAAAAAAATTTATAAATATAAACAATAACTTTAAATAATTTTTGAATTGAAGAAAATTTTGATAATATTTTGGTGCAAAAAACCTGTATTTCTTCACTGTCTTCTGACAATATTATTTCGCTGCTTCTCCAAGCAGCCGTACTTTGCGATAGGCAATGAGGTCCTTGCCACCAGAGCTCATTACTAAGAAAGTTGTTAATTTTTGAACCCCTTGATGCCATGTCGGCTGGTTTCTCTTCAAATGAAACATATTTCCATTGTTCAATGCTAGAATGTTGTAATATTATAGCTTTTCTATTTTCTATAAACGCAGGATAACGTTTTGATGTTGACTGGATCCAAGATAGTACAACCATATAATCTGTCCAATAAACTGTGTTGTGTAAATGAATTTTTAAAGCATCTTTAACTCGTGCCATTAGCTTTGCTAGAAGTACTGCACCACACAATTCTAGTTTGGGGATTGATAATTTTGTTCGTAATGGAGCTACCCGTGTCTTTGAAGTGAGCAATAATACTTTGATTGCATTATTTTTCGTTATTCGCACGTACACCGCCGTTTCGTATGTCTTATGTGACGAATCTGCGAAACCGTGAAGCTCTATTTTTCACCTATTTAACATCCAATCCATCTTGGAATAATTATCTTCTCTAACTGTGACAAGTCGCTCCTTAGATTATTCCATTTTTTTCAAAATATTTTGCGGTAAATGATCGTCCCATCCAATCTTTGAAATCCATATTTCTTGGAAACGGAGTTTAATATTAAGAATTATTGGAGCTATCCATCCAACAGGGTCAAATATTTTAGGAGCCTCTGATAAAAATTCACGTTTTGTGGGATTATGCTTAATTTATACATGATAAAATCATTTGGTGGGCTCCAATAGATTCCCAATGTCTTCCGAATTTAATCTTTGCTGAGTGAAATCAATTTTGTACAATCTTCTTCAATAATTTGTAATACAGCCGGCTCATTTCTTAACTGGAATCTACCCGTTTTCAATAATTCGTCAAGCTGCAACTGACCTTCTTGAGTTTCTTCAATACGTCGAAACCTGTGATGCAATCATCCACATAAAAAACATTCAACACAATTTCAGCTGCCTTAGGATATTTGGCTCTACCATCACATAAAAAACGTTCAACACAATTTCAGCTGCCTTAGGATATTTGGATATCACATGCCAGCTGACGTAATGTTTTGATCGCCAAATAGGGAGCTGTTTTCATACCATAAGTGACAGTGGTCAGTTGAAATTACTTTATTGGATTTTCTCTCCACAAGATGCGTTGGTAATTCAGTTGCTCTTCACATACCATAATTTGCCTGTACATTTTAAAAACATCGGCACACAGACTTATTCGATATCTTCTCCAGCGAATTAAAATGTCGAGTAGATCATCTTGCGGGATAGGCCCATTAATCATTTTATCGTTGAGATTAATACCACTATCAGACTTGGATGACGCATCGATTACCACTCTTAACTTTGTTGTTGTCTTATTATTCCTAACAACAGCATGATGTGGCAAATTAAAATACTCTTCATTCTTTTTCAATAACGGTGCTTCCTTCATGTGACCAAGCTCTTGATATTCCCTAATGAAATCAATATAATTTTGTTTTAATTCAGCATCCTTTTCAAATTTTCGTTCCATGCTAAAAAGTCCAGCCATGGCCCTTGATTTTGATTTGCCTAAAATTAAAAAATTTTCCTTCTGTAGTCCTTTTTGTATTTGCTTCATAATGTTGTTCACAGACTTTCGTTCATCATTTACCGGATTACCAATCTCAAAATCTTCTGTTTCCCAAAATCTTTCTACACTGTCTTCAATTTCAGTCATTCAACATAAGCAATCTACACGGTCTGATGTTTTCTTATTAATGCATCCTGATAAAATCCAACCTAATTCAGTGTGCTGAGCTGTTATTAAATTTGATTTCTCCTTGATGACACCACTTAGCAATATCTGAGCAATTACTTCTGCACCTAGAAGAATATCAATCTGACCAGGCTCTAAAAAGTTGGGATCTGCTAAAGTGATGCCTTTGATCTGCTGAAGAGAAACTTCTAATTGCTTTGGAAGGTTTAGATTAGTAATTTTTGGTATGATTAATGCAGTAGTATTTATTTTAAATTTTGATTTAAAATGTAGCCTAACTTGGATTTGCACTTGATATTTCGAGTGTTGTGTTTATTGTTACCGATACCGCCCATAATAATTTTATTTTTTATGCGTTTCAAGTTAAGTTGTTGCGCTGCGTTTTCAGTAATAAGCGACGACTGCGACCCTTGATCTAGTAACGCGCGCAATTCTAGATAATTGCCGCATTCCGTTAATACGTTTATGCGAGCTGTTGCTAAAAGAACAACATTCGTATTAATTTTTGTGGTGTGGAGCGACTTCGTTTCGTTTTTATTTTCCGAACCACTTGAACTTGCAGTCCGAGCTGCCCGAATTTTCACATTTCTGATCTTTACCGGAGTTTTCAATGAATTTCTTAGGGTGCGTTGGTAATTCAGTTGCTCTTCACATACCATAATTTGCCTGTACATTTTAAAAACATCGGCACACAGACTTATTCGATATCTTCTCCAGCGAATTAAAATGTCGAGTAGATCATCTTGCGGGATAGGCCCATTAATCATTTTATCGTTGAGATTAATACCACTATCAGACTTGGATGACGCATCGATTACCACTCTTAACTTTGTTGTTGTCTTATTATTCCTAACAACAGCATGATGTGGCAAATTAAAATACTCTTCATTCTTTTTCAATAACGGTGCTTCCTTCATGTGACCAAGCTCTTGATATTCCCTAATGAAATCAATATAATTTTGTTTTAATTCAGCATCCTTTTCAAATTTTCGTTCCATGCTAAAAAGTCCAGCCATGGCCCTTGATTTTGATTTGCCTAAAATTAAAAAATTTTCCTTCTGTAGTCCTTTTTGTATTTGCTTCATAATGTTGTTCACAGACTTTCGTTCATCATTTACCGGATTACCAATCTCAAAATCTTCTGTTTCCCAAAATCTTTCTACACTGTCTTCAATTTCAGTCATTCAACATAAGCAATCTACACGGTCTGATGTTTTCTTATTAATGCATCCTGATAAAATCCAACCTAATTCAGTGTGCTGAGCTGTTATTAAATTTGATTTCTCCTTGATGACACCACTTAGCAATATCTGAGCAATTACTTCTGCACCTAAAAGAATATCAATCTGACCAGGCTCTAAAAAGTTGGGATCTGCTAAAGTGATGCCTTTGATCTGATGAAGAGAAACTTCTAATTGCTTTGGAAGGTTTAGATTAGTAATTTTTGGTATGATTAATGCAGTAGTATTTATTTTAAATTTTGATTTAAAATGTGGCCTAACTTGGATTTGCACTTGATATTTCGAGTGTTGTGTTTATTGTTACCGATACCGCCGATAATAATTTTATTTTTTATGCGTTTCAAGTTAAGTTGTTGCGCTGCGTTTTCAGTAATAAGCGACGACTGCGACCCTTGATCTAGTAACGCGCGCAATTCCAGATAATTGCCGCATTCCGTTAATACGTTTATGCGAGCTGTTGCTAAAAGAACAACATTCGTATTAATTTTTGTGGTGTGGAGCGACTTCGTTTCGTTTTTATTTTCCGAACCACTTGAACTTGCAGTCCGAGCTGCCCGAATTTTCACATTTCTGATCTTTACCGGAGTTTTCAATGAATTTCTTAGGGTTATGCAGTAAGGTATGGTGTCTACCTAAACAACCCCGACATTTGTAGGTACTCTTACAATCTTTTTGTAGATGAGTAGAGATTAAGCAATTGTGACACCATTTATGTTTTTTTACAATTTCAAATTTTTTATTTAAGTCTAGCGACTTGAATTTCTCGCATGCAAAAATTTTGTGATCACCATTGCAGATTTGGCGACCTTTCTTCGTTGTTACGAAAGTTGATGATTTTTCAGCCTTTTTGAAAAATTTATTGTCGTTTCTAGCTTCTGTAGCTTCTAACGAATTAAATCTAGTTTTCAAAAATTCAAAAAATTTGATTAAATTTTATATTTCAGGCGAGTTCTGTAAATTTTGTTCAAAGAGACGTCGAGAATCTTTATCTAATTTTTGCAGCAGTATGTGTACTATTATTAGGTCCCAATTTTGAGTTTGTACCCCTAAATTACTAATGGCCAACATTGCTTCATTTACGCAGTCGTATAAATTTCGAATGCCGCTTGAATTTTCTTGAGGTAGATTTTTCAATGACAAAATCTTCTCTAATTGATGGTGTAACAATACTCGTTTATTGTTATACCTTTCATGTAAAATATCCCAAACTGTGGTTAGGTTATCTTCGGTTACAGTAAAATTTCGTACAAGTTGTGCAGCTTCTCCCTTAGCGCCTGTTTAAGATACAAAAGTTTCCATTCAAGATACTTTCCCGAAAAGGTAGATAAATCAAATTTGGGTAATTTTATATTATTACTACTGAAGCAAGAAATTTCTATTTTTTCTTGTACCGAAATAGTAATGGATTGATATCGATCTTTCATTACTTGAAAAGTTTGTGACTCAATATATTTTTTGACGTCCTGACCGCCAACCTTAACTAAATCGATATGGGTTTTCGATATGTTTTCCCAGTATCGATCTAGAGTTTTTGATTTATCTTTGTAATAAATTTTTGAATTACCTTTTTCCTTTTCTACCTCGCTGATGATCCTCTCCATCAGCTTCATTGATTCTTGCTGTCCTTTCAATAATGAGTTGTGGAATATTCTTCTTCATAATCATCATCATCAATGTTAATTTGGTGGTTTGACAGTGTTCTCTGCAGTTCCTGCTTTTGTAATTTGGCAGCTACTGCTTCTTCTTCTCTCTGTTTTCGAAGCTCCTCTGCTTTCCTTAATTGTTGCTCAAGCTCTGTTTTTCGTTTTTCAGCTTCGACTTCTTGGTTTTGCAATTCTTTACGTTTTCTACAAGGGTCACCTTAAATGCTTCATATAAATTTTCGACACTGTCATAATAATTTCTTGTAAAATATTCACTATTTGGATCACTGTCTTTTTGTTCTTTTAATTTAATATCATTTGCATTAAATTCATTAAAAAGTTCTACTAATTTAATTAATCTTGAAAACTTTGTTTTTATTTCCACTTACAATTATCCAAATTTTTTTTGTTTTTCAATATTGGAAATTATTCTTTCGAAAATTTTCCACTTTCAAATCTATACGAAGAATCTCAAATTTTTTATACCGTCCACCTTTTTCTTTTTTTAAAACAAAAAATATATATATATATATTTTTTTTTTCAATGAAAAATATTCTTTTTTTTTCTAAAATAATTTTTTTGTTTTATTGAAATTATAGATTCTTCAAAAATTATTTCTTTTAAAAGAATTTTGTAGGTATTTTGAAAATTTTTCTTGTTTTTTTTCAAAATTTTTCGACCTGTTTTTACCGGATTAATTTTTGAAATTTTATAATGTGTGTTCAAAAAACTAAAAATTTTCAACCACCAAAAAAATATTTGTTTCTCTAAATTTTTCAAAATTCGTTTTTTTTGTACTAATTAAGATGTTCACAAAAATATTCCTTTTTTTTTAAATTTCTCAAAATTCTTTTGGAAATTATTATTTTTTTTTTTTGCATAATTTTCAGGTTATTCACTGTTATTTCATAGTTTAAATTTTTAAGTATAAACTTCTGTAGGCAGTTCTATGACTGCTTCGTGTGTTTTTTTTTAATTTTTTTGAACATAATAATTTTCAATTTTTTTG